>JAQFZW010000872.1:0-39379 GCA_034687055.1 Heteromurus nitidus | reverse complement strand
CATCATAAATAAAATTGCCAGTATCTACTGGATGGTCCTTCGCTACAATTTTTAAATGCATCATAATATCTACAATAGGCTTAAAAACATTTTTACTTTAGCTTGTTGGAAAAGTACACGAGAATAAAAAAAATTTGGAGAGAAGATATAAAAGAGGATGAGTGGAGATGGAAGCATACCTCGCCATAAATTTGTCCCATTTGCGAAATGATAGAGCTGAGGTTTTTCATTTCCTCATCTGACAGTGACTTCTTGCCAACTTTGCTAAGTTGTCTGGTGGTGTCGCCCGTGAAGTTTGTTGTATCAAACTGGATCGCTGACTCGAACGCAGCTGCATTGAACTCTGCTACAACAAGTCCGGCCGCAATCTGTGTGGAGAAAAAGAGAGACGAGAGTTGAGTTTTGGAAGAAGAAGGAGAAGACAACTTTTCAAAAAATAAACTTGGATGTGAATAGGTACAAGTTTTAGGACATGGACGAGGAGAATGTATAAAATGTATAATTCAAAATCATAATAAATTCTGGCAACATTTGTGACATGCATAAAAGGGTTTAAGATGAGGAGTACTACTACAACAAGCATGACAAAGTCAGGTCACATTTTATTCAAATTAGAGAGTCAGTCGAGCGACGAGAGAACGACTTATTTTGCAAAATATTACACAAAAGCGAGAAAAGCATTAAGGAAAATGGGAGAGAAAACTGAAAGTACGTTACTTAAGTATATATAACCATACCACTACACCCTGTTTGCCACAGCACAGCCCTCCATCACAACTTTCCCTGCCTGCTGTCACCCTCTCTTTCCCGAGTGCAGACAGAAAGACACAGGATGCCTTCGTCACATGAACTGGAATTTGACACATATGCAATATGATCTTATTCTGACTGATAAGGGTTCTTTTAATCGGTTTTTACATCTCATATTAATCCTCAGGTTGAGATATTAAAGGAACCCAGACAAAATACGAAACGACTTGATACGAAAAGCATATTAGTTTTTAACACGAAAACCATGTTTGATATTTGATTATATTGCTTTTCCTGTCTGTCAAACAAAATCGGTGTTAAAATGTGGATGAAAATCGGAGGAGCGCACAAAAGGACAGCTTTATTTAAAAGCGTTTTTGATGTGGCTGATTCATATTATACTTTCACTGCTGCCTCACCCACACGAATATATTGTTGTGTTAGTTGGCATTTTATTTTGCTGGAATGGCAAAAAAGAAAGTAGTGTTATAAAAAAGCGTCCCTTGGTTATATGGATGTAGTTCAATTCACCAAAAAATGCCGTGTTTGTTTACATATCAAGCTTGGAAGAACCTCTACTTCCTGTTTTTCATCCTACACATTTTCAAATCAAAGACGACACTTGTATAATGCGAAGCGAATCAGCAGCGAGCGAGGGAGCGAGTAGTCATATAAATGCGTGAAGTGTAAATACATAGATACTATGTGTGCCAGTATGAAAGGAAAGTAGTGAAAGCAAATAAAATGTATACAAAGTAAACAGAGGAGGAAAGCAAAGCAATGTGGCGTGGATTACGCCTATAAGTACCAGCAGAAAAATAGCGACTCAGCATTGCGATATGAGGAAAACTAGGATGAAAAAATATGGGATTACACATATCAGTTTATAGTGTAGTAGAGGAAATGTGACGGGAGTGAGAGAGAGAGAGAGAAGCTCGCATCGTCTGCACAAAGTCAAAGTGCTCCCTTTCTCTGTTGAAAGCTTTTCGCTGGCATGAATATGTAAAAATGACACACGAGATTAAAGATGATGAGGATGATGATGGGAGGAAAGAGTGAAAAAAGCTCTGTGCAATTCGATTTGTGTGTGTGATATGTTGCTCTGATCACGCTTTCACTATATATTTTTTTATTCAAAGCAACCAACCAACCAATGTTGCATAAAAACGAGTGTGATCATGCAACCTCTCTCTCTCTCTCTCATTTTTTATTCTCATGTTCCCTCCCTGACTTTATGCTCAGATAACGAGTACCGTCAGACTCGAGCTCACCAGTTTCGTGTGATTTCCTCCATTTTCGTTTATTTCCAGAGTTGCTACTAATTCGTTGATACGTGATTCTACTTGGATACATATCTTTCCATTTTCATGTGAAATAAACTTCTCTCTCAACTTTCCCATTGCATTACACATATCTCATCTCTTTATTATTTTTCCCATTCCCCATTTCCCAGAAAACATAATGTGCAGTCGTGTTTGCACTAATTTCCACGTATGTACCCTATTTTTTGCGAAGTAAATATCTAGTTTAGCTCTCTGTTATGAGCAGTACATGGCTGAGGTTGATGTTTGTGTTTCGCGATGCTACCTCTGAAAATCCTCACTAATTTTTTTCTATTCCACTTGACAAAAACAGGTCAAACATGTTACAACGTTACAAGGACAACTGACGGAGAATTGTTAAGACTGTTTCAGAGTATGTAAATGTGAAATGAGTTGAGTGAGGTACTAAAAAGTGAGCAGGTTCATTAGAAACTCAATGAAAAAAGGAGTATCGTTCAATGTGAACTCATGAAGTATTCATTTTCCTTTGCAACAATGTTGCGTCAGTCAAATGAAGTGGCAAATGGTTACAATACTAGAGAGCGTCACTAATGAAATTGGAATTGTATGTAAATCAGTGAGGTTCTGTATTTCAAACAGGATGGCTTATAGTCTCTCGAAGAAGAGTGAGTGATCCTTCACCAAAGAACCTCACACAAAGTGATTTTCGTGTGAGTTAATACTCAAAAACTCAAATACCAGTATTTATTTCAGTAGACACGATTTTTCAATTGTCTCGAGTACCAACTTAACTTGATGCGTTAATGGAACAAGAACAAAGTGAACTTGAGCCGTATGCGAAGCAGTGAAAAGCAGACAGCATGCGTCACAAGAGCTACATTAAAATGTATAATAGCGATCAACTACGAAAAGTCATCCCCTCCGACCTAAGAACTTTTTAGTGTTAACTTGAAAAGTATTAAAAAGTTTAGAGAAATGAATTATGAACTCAAGACTGCTTACGGCTGCTTCTGCATTTTCTTCCGTCAGATTCGTATTATAGTCCCAATCAGCGATCACGTACAGATTGTTGAGTACAGCCAGCTCAGCGTTATATTCGGCGAGGAAGACTTTCGCTTCTTCTTCGTTGTTGTTTCTTCCCTGAGGCCTGTTGTGACACAGAGACAAATCACAAATTTTGTGCATTAAATAACACATTAATGCAAACGTACTCTTAATTATAACACTCTCTTAAAGTGTTCAACGATCCATTTAAATGTAACTGTCCCCTTTGTCTCAAATGAGATCTATTTCACATTAATTTCACAACATGACTCTGACTCTACTTATTTTAATTTAAGGTCGAGCCAGCAAAAGAGCATTTAGCTAAATACTACATCGTCACCTACAAAAGATATACCTTCTAACAAACTAGAACAATTTCGTAAGCTAAGAAATGAAGTTACTTCCATTCCGTAGAAGCAATGTAGCTAATTACCCCCCAAAACTTCCTTGAAGGATCTAGGTTAACAAAGCACCCACCTCTGGATTTTGTTTTACTTTTATGTACTTCTAAAAACTTATGATAAGCTGGCAACAACATGCAACCATATTTTGATATTGCATCCCTGTACATTTTGTATTTCTTTTCTTACTTTTTTGTTCCATTCCACTAAATTGAGCCCATAACTCAAGAAGGTCGTGAACCTCCTCTTCCTCCATATATAAAACAAGATTTAAGGGAACAATACCCCAAAGAAGTCACAATGGGAGTTAAGAACCCTGTTTCTAATACTAAATCCGTGTGGCACTTACTTGCAGAAGAGCCGGAGAAAAAACGCCACAAAAGAAATCCAAATAAAAAAAAGAGAAAGAAGTGTGTGAGTGTGAGTTGAGTTGGTGAGAGGAGAAAGGGGAAAAACTTTTCCATTTGTGTAATGAAGCATTAATTACCCCAAAACACACATAACTCTTCCGTCCTATCGCGTTCACAACTATCAACTATAGAGTTAGACTAACTTGTCATGTTCTTTATCAGATTAGGAGTGGAGTAAAAAAATGCCTATAATCCTTTCAACTTCTTTTTTCCCCTGATAAAGTACAGATTTGTATCATTAAATGATATTTTTAGGAGGAAAAGTTTACCAAAAAACTGTGGCGACATTCAGTCCTCGGATATATCCTTGGAAGGCGACGACGACGACATACATTCCACTGATTTTGTGGAGAACGTCGAAAAAAATTCTGACGTTCTCAAAGGTTAACTCATTCTCCGTCGTCTTTTACAAATCTCATTTAAATCCTACTCTCTTTTTTTGATTAGAACAATTTCTCAAAAAAGGGATTGTGGAAACTGATAATACCTAATGTAAAGTTAAGGCTGTCACACTGATAGAATGACAGTATCTCTGGCTGGCAAAGTCACTTCTCTCTCTCTCCACTTCTAATTATTATACCCGTCACAAACTTTCCTCATGGATAACTGCTCTGGCCTCGTTCCAAAATCTACTCTTTGATTTTCTACCAAGATTAATATGCTGATAAAACGACCATGCAATTCATTTCATACAGCCAACAGCTCCAAAGGAAATTACGCTAAAATTCTTTGAAGAAGAAGAAGAAAAATACTAAAAAAAGCACATTACCTTTTAGCCAAGGAGGCGGTTGCACTGCTGAAGCTAATCACTTGAAGTAATGAGAAGCATAATAAAATGCCACACCAAAATCTTACGGAGCTCCCCATGATTGCCTCTGGTCTCTCCCGGAGAAAATTAATTAACGACAAAAAAATATTGATTGCTTGTCAATCCAGCTCTCAATCACAGAGCTGCGTACACTATAATTACAAAGGATTTGATGGAGCAATTAAACACGAGCACGAAAACACCCACAAAATTACTTCGTCCCTAGTCCCAACCCCGACTATTCTTGACTGCAAAAAAATTTATCTGAGCACACGCAATGCTCACGAAAAGTCACAGCTCCAAAAAAATGATTACTACGACCATATAACAACCTTCGTACAACATTCAACATGGGAGAGATGATGAAAGGCCATCCTATTTGATTACACAAACGTAACTGTTCAAGTGATCTGGTTTTTGGTTTTAATCTGCAGAGAGAAGGGGTTCTCAATTACAAGCTCAAACTAATGTTTGACTTAAGTACGACATGGAAAAAGTCATCTCATGACGTCGTGACCACGAAAGCCTGCTTTGATGAACTTTGAAGAAGAAAAGTTGAACATTCATTAGTCAAAATGCAGCTCACACAAATTAGATATTAGATGACATTCTGTAAACTGTATCTTGCATATCATATCTTCTGGGTTTAATTAAAGTGTTGGCTTTTTTGGCTCATCTCAACACACTCTCAGCTGCAACAAGTTGAGTACAATGTCCCTCGTCACGTATATTATCATCACAGTCTGTCGACGATATAATAAATGTCCGAGGCAAATGTCCACTTTCATGAAGCTCAAACCTTTCAATCACAATCGCATCAAACTGATTAAAAAGCTGTGATAAACATTTTTGCACATCAAATGTCAACGTCTCCTCTGTCAATTTTCATTAGTATCAATTACCGTGACATACTTACAGAGTTGCAGATCCTAGAGTCAGCATTTAACAGACAGAACTTGAATTTTACAAGTGTGTCAAATCTTGTGTTCGTGTCATCAGGAGCATTTTTCAAAAAATCATATATTCCACAAATCCATCGTTTCCAATTTTGGATTGGGAATTCCGTTTATGTCATACAAGACTACTACTTTTATTACCTCTTCAAAAGGTTAATGCACATGCAGATGAACTCATTAAACAAAAATTATTTTTGTCGACATAAGCAAAGTAATAAGGAAACCAACCACCTCTTTACATTTTCATCATAAAATAAAAATAGTCGTAGACTTGCATTTTGGCCACATGTCGGTAACAATTTTTATGACTCGAGCCAGATTTGCACTTTTGTAAAACCCATCATCTCAACATCGTTAAATTTTGGGTGCATTCGCTGATCGTGAGTACAAGCTATTACCTAACTAAAAGGAAAGAGGAACCACACCGGTTACAAAACACAAATGCTGATGGCGCACAAGCCCAGTCAAGTGTGTATCTAGCTTGCACAGTCTCAACTTTTGTGTGTGTGTGCGAAGATAAAGAGATCATCTATCAATGCCAGCGTGTGTTGACACTCACAAATTAAATGTTCTCTAAACCTTATCTCCAAGTCATGTCACACAATCACAATCCGTTACATTTCCCCTCACAGTTGTAACACTAAAAACAAACTAGCAGATTATGCTCTCAAATGTAACTCTCCTTCTCAACGTAATTTACGTGTATAAATACACACGCGTTCCTGATGAGGATGATGATCATTCATTATACAAAAGCTTTTTATGATGCATTATAGATTCAATTGTAAACTTGGAATATTTATGTTCTTAACCAACGAAATATTCAAATATTCTAGTAAAGTCACCTCATACCTCGCCCACCGCAATGCATATTGTCATTTTTATCTTTGTCGGTTACTACTCCTCCTCCAAGTTAATATATCATAGCAGAGCACAATGTGCAAAAAAAGTAAATCAGATTTTGCTCCCCACATCAATGCATAAATATGGTGTAAGTGTATAAGCAGAGTCGTGTGGTTGTGGTGTGTGTGTGTGTGTGTGTCAGTGTTGGCTTTATCGCAAGAACTGCTGGCTTTTGTTGTGTTATGTGTGGAGTGGAGTAAGTGCACATTTCCATTGTGAATTTTATCATGTGTAAAATGCATAATACAGTGAGTGAAGGTAATAATAGGGGACATGGGTAGGGTGTCGAGTTTCCATTCATATGGAATAGTTTGGGATCACTGTCAAATGTTTTCCCCTTTCATGATCCCTCTCCTCTGCTACAATTTCTCCCAACTTCCTTTCTCCCATAGTGTCCGAGAAAAAAAAGATACTTTCCTCTGGGTGAAATCATTTTTCGCAAGAGTCGTATTGTGAATGGGAACGAATATATGAATAAAAGATATAGAGAAACCCTTGGAATAGTGGATCCACTTCCACAATGAAGGTGCATGTATGTACATATAGAGACATTTTGCTCTGTACGTAGCTGCAAAAATTCGATTGTGAATTTATTACAAAGTCGATTTCCACTAAGATACTGACTTGTGAGTCTCCGGATAAAAGTTGACATCTCGCTAGATCCTCTCTCTCGTGTGTGGGTTGACACTCTCCCCTTTATTTATGGAAGGGAATGGAATGTATGTGCTCTAGATTTATAGGTATTCGCCTAACTACCTGACAAACGCTATGGGGCTCTGGTATCTATTCATGACCACAGTGTGATGCATTTTTTCTCACTTTTTCCCCCTCTGAATGCAATTTTTATTCGCGATTATTCGAGGCTAGAGAGAGGGAGAGAGAAAGAGGAAAGTGTCACAGAAGAAAAGGGGAAGGTCGATCCCTGCTATTTTTGGTGAATAGAAAAAAAAATTGGAGCAAAGGACAGAACACACGTTTCGAATATGTGCGTTTTATTCTTGGTCTTCTTTTTTGTGTGTCGTAGTTTTCATATGGCCCGGCTGTAAAAAGAGAAATACATTATCATAATAAAACGGAATTGTGAGTGGTGACGCACGACGTGTGTGTAAACTGCTGCTCTCCCAAATTGACAAAACTGGGAGGCCTGCCCAACGTGTCTCTCAAAGAGTTGATGTTCCTCCTCGAGGGCTGGAGAGATTTACAAGAAAAGGAGGAAAACAGTGGAACTTGTGCTAGGTTTCTTCGAGTATGACGGTCATACAGTGCGAATATTTGATAAATATTAACTCTCCATTATCAATTTGCGTCTTTCTTGATAAATATTTACCTTGAGCTCATTTCATATTCTTGTCGCTCAGGTCCACTGAAAATATATTCATAATCTTATTCCAACCTGGCGTTCACCTTATAATCCTTGATAACAGTGTGGCGGCCAAGCCCACACTTCTAAAAATAAATCCAAAGATCCCTGAGAAGATTTTTTTAAACGGGATACGTTGAAAAAAGTAATCCGATATCAATAGGAGTAGTTGAATCACAGTCGATATTTTATCGACAAGAAATACATTGAAAGACGATTGGTCTTGTGACACTTTTTTTCAACTTGATAAAATTCAAATGAATTTAGTGGATATCGAATGGAAAGTTTATGTGTGTCAGAGCGCTAACACGAATTGATAATGGATGAGGGAGAAGAGAGGTAGTCATCTCGCCATTGCTTTCTTAAGGGTGTGACTGAGCTTCTTTTCACCAGTTGAGAAAATGGCTTGATCGAGTCGAGAGGAGAACAGTTACGAAGGGGTTTCGGTCTATTACTTTTTTTCCTCAAAAAAAGAAAAAAGAAACTTACTTTTTCTTCCTTGTCTCGGGGATTTTTGTCGTTTCCCTACTTCCTTGCGGTGCGGTGGTCGCATTTCTTGAGCGTATGCATATACATCGTAAGAGACGAGGATGATGGCAAGGCTGAATCCGGAAAATAGGAGGAAAGAATTTTCACTTTGAGAGAAAAATGTGGATGCATTCTTAGTAACATATGCTCCGTACCGCCCAACAGATTCAATCGGCACGTTGAGATTTAAGATTGTCATTTGTTTTGATGGTTTCCCATTTCTTACTGCTCCGAACCTCCGTCTGTCTCCAGTTCTTCCAAACACACTCCTTTTTTCCATGTGTTGTATGCAAGTTTGTTTTGACAAAAGCGAAGAAGAAATTCTCACTCACTGCATTACTTTCTCCGAAGGTTGTTTATGGTTCTGTGTACCCATATTTCTCAGCACTTGCCCTGTTGCCCTGTCTGGAATTGGAATGCAATTCAATCCAAGAAACAACTATTGCGAGTCATTGAAATGATGGGAATTTTTTATTAAGAATTCCGAATTCAGGAGACTGCATTATCGTTACATGCATGTCTCCTTCCAGAAACAAGTATTTGGGGACACACTACACTTGGCTTTCTTTTTTCAAAAAACTCTGCCATCATGTCAAATGGTATGTGTGTGGAAGACGTTGAAGGATTAAAGTAGCCTGCCATTTATCGGATATCGTCGTTCTGACATAAAAGTTGATGCAGTTTATCAAACAAATGGGATAGTTTATATGATTCATCCGCAGTGTTTAAAATGGAGTTTAAGACAATAGGAAGAAGATGAAAGTCAGTGCTAGCGATTGTAGTAATCTTATTGCATCATTTTAAAATGAAAGTTCAATAAACCCCGTGGAAAACTTTGGAGAGAAGATAATTTCATTTCACATGAATATACACTTTTATTTATATAATAATACATTTATTTTCAGTGTTAATATGAATTACTTACTTTATTACAAGTTGCAATAAAAGATTGTACACAAGTGAAATGAGTAAAACAATGCACAAAGTTTGACTAGACCTTAAGGTACCCAAGTGGTTGGTTATACAATATGTAGTCTACACAGCGAGAACTTTTTTTTCTTACTCCTAATAGGTAGGTTGTATATATATATGCATCTGAATATAATAGCTGTAAAGTTGGAAAATTCTTGTGTGAAGTTAGGAGTATGGAAGTGGAAGTAGTCATAATATTAATCACTTGGGTTGGCTTGTCCCAACGCTCTCAACTCTGGAATGATTCATGGTTTACTCTCACTTTTTGACATTTTCTGTATTCTTCTAGAGGGCCACGGCCACGCACAAATATTATATACGTACGACGAACAACGGAACATCAAGATAAAAACATCCTCCTCCGAACTTAGTTAAAAGCTAGAAAGTGTCGAGCCCTGCTTAAGTCATAACCAGCAGCCCTCTCTCTAAACACGAGTAATAAATGTCGGCAAAAAGGTTCAAATGTAAATTACATATAGAAATCCCTGCATGTTATACCTAAAAAGACGGCGGTAATTCTGTAGTCTGTGCTCATACTTATCTTCTATACATATATATCATTACACAATGTATACACAGTTGTAGACACTTTTACTATAGTAGAGAACTTATACAATTTTCAATCCTTATATAGTTTAACGCATTCAGCACATTAGAGTTCTCTTTTTCCAGTCATTAATGTAGATTAATAACATTTATGAATAATTAATTTTTTCCTATGCTGTCTCTTCTCGGAGAGAAAGCAGTTCAATTACTCCTCCGGCATATATATTTATTTATACGCGTACCACATGTATACGTATACGTACCTTTAAAACTTATATATATTTTTTGTTGTATTATGCACACGTTAAGAAGGAGCGGATCCACATATACAGATATATTTCTTTGACTATAATATGGATTTATATAGTTCGTATGTAGTGTATAAGTATGCCTGTTAACGCGTTCTCCACGTAGTATTAGTCTATAGATTTTTACATTGAATATAATATATATATTTTGTAGGAATATTTTTTATGTACTTACGGCTAATTTGTATGCATGAGTTAACAAGTTATAGCTTTACTTATGTAAATTCATTTCACTCTCTGACAGAAAGCTATAAATTTTCATTTTTCTTGAGTAAATTTGTAATCAGTTCTCGCGCCTCCCTTTCTCCTCCTCTTACTTTCACCTAAATTATTCTATTCCCTTCAAAAAAAGTGACATTAATCCAGTATGTAGGAGCAAGCTTTAGGAGTAGTAATCGTGTGCTCATAGTGGTGTAAAAAGAAGTTCTTTTTTTACCTTGTTTGCTTAATGTACTTCCTCACGTTATGCATCTCCCCTCTGAACTGAAGAGAAAAATCTCGACAATGAAAAAAACAACAGTTGATTTCTATTCGTTATAAATTCTAAAATATTCCTCTTATACGCTGAAGATCTTAGATATAAAATAATTTCATAAATTGGTTTCATATGACTAGAATGTTTCTTCTGCGTAGTAGTATTCTAAAATTTTATCCAATGTTTTATTAATGTATATATTTTTGTGTATAGTCATACGTTTTTTGTAACTCATTTATTTGAGTGCATTTCACTGTTGGAGTAGGATAATATATTCTCTTCTGAATCAATTCCTTCATTTTGGCCACGACAAGTTTAGTATGTTGAGTTTGAGTTTTTTCTACAATCTAAAGCTTGAAAGAGTGTTGCATCTGCCTCAATTGTCAATCTCACAATCTGAAGCAAAGAAGTTTTCGAGTAGAAAAGCGACCATATTTTTCTGGAGGGCTAATTCCCAAATCGGTATAAATTCTATGCTATAAATTCGTGTTAATCGCAGTCGTTATATAAATAATACATTTTACTTTTAGCACTTTTTATATATACCGTACATCTCGGAACATGCTTAGTTTTTACGACTTTTATTTAGAGGACTTTTTAAAAAGGTAAGTTGTATTGTGTAACGGTAAGCACAGGTCCACATCATTCACCATTTTTACAGATAAAGAGAAAGCAAATTAGTGCACTATAGTACTATGTTCGTTTTTATAATGGTCATTCATAATTCATAATATTGTCTTCATATGATTCGTCGTAACTACATTTTTTCTCATCCTTTCGAGTACATTCCCAAATGACACACACATTTTGCACGCTTCCTGAATTCGTGAGTTTCGTTGCGCCGTATTACTAATTTATGGAGAGTCATGCGTACTTTTTTCAGGTTCAAGAGGAATGCTCACAAATTTATAGAGCCATCCCTTGTGGAAAAAATTTATAACTTTTTACGTCTAGATACACTTTTGTCTAGTCCAGCAGACCCTCTCTACCACTAAAAGTATTATTGGATAGGTCGATCCTTGCATACCAAGCCGTGTGCGAAAATTATGTGTTTCACTATTTTTGGTACAATTTCCTTGGAAGAAATGAGAAAATTAATAAAGTTCTTGCAAGTTTATTCCACACTACCGTCCTATTTTCCCTATAATGCTCTACATTGTAGGCTATGCTCAATTTATTTCTAAAATTCCCATCAGACGTGAGGTTATTCTTCGACATCATAAATTAAATGCATCAATGTATTTCATTGTCATTCAAGCGATAAAACTCGCAAAGTTTCTTGCAAAAGCCTTTCCGCACATATCTGCAACGAGCGTTTCCTATACAGTCTTTCGTCTAGACGGGGATGAGTGCTTGGGGACATTTATCCGAAGCAAAGCAATCAACCTTATTTTACTCTTATTTTTGGGTACATGGATAAAGTAGACAAAATTACTATTGCGGTTCGTTGCTTGTTTTCTGGGGTTAACTTTTACTAAAAATAAATGAAGAAGTAACAATGGACGCACTCTCGTTCTCACTGCATTCAATTATACACTCGATGTCGTTCTCAGGTGCATACAGCGGATAGACTTGTAGGCGTTACGATTATTACCGTGAATTCAACAGGGAAAGTTATGCAAATTGGAATTGGTGGAAGATGAGGCTGACGTAAGCAATCTACGGAAGTATATCAACCTACACAACATAAATATATGCACATGGATCTAATTCCATTTCCGTTCAATTCAAACTTTGGCGAAAAACTAAACTAAAAAAAGTATCTCCTCGTGCTTTTCCCTCTCTAACTTTTGTAAGTGTCTATATAAGTGAACCTTTTGGAAGTGAGTGATGCACGCTCAGCAGAAATAACACACACAACAACAAAAAAAGAACAGCAATGAACTTGAAATGGCTTTCTCCAACAACGGCGAAGGAAGGAAGAATAGGCTCAATGTCCAATTTTTATGGCCTGAAATAACCGTTTGCATAAAATTTCACTTGGAAAAATGCTATATAAAAGTTGAGAAAAAGATACAGATAAAAAAGGCTAGGGAAAAACGCTTACACATCCATGTATGGTGGAAATGGTGCTTACGATACGGAGGAATACTCCCCCCAAAAAAATTGCTGTTGGGAATAAAGGAGTTTTGTGGGGAAGCCTTAGTGGTGGATCGAAAACACAAGTTAAATAAGTTAGCAGGAGAGTATGACATACGAAACTTAGAGACGCACTAACCGTTTAAAGATAGAAGAAGAGCAGTTTTAGGAGAGAGACGAGAGCGGAGTTGGTTCCATTTGGAAGCTCACTTGTTATGCACGTCGATGTACTTGGTTGAATGAGAAACGAAACGCATGAAAAATCGAAATGTCTTCTTTACTTACTCAAGTGATTTGATGAGTGAATACGCTCTCTGCTCTGCCTGTGCTCCCTTTTTCTCTACCATTATTGCTACAGGAAAGCAGCATTGAAAAGTGATTGGGTTTGGACATTCTCTCGAACGAGAGATTCACTTGGCAAAATAAAAAGATTGATACAAAAAAGTGCGCGATTGGGGTCATGGTTAAAAAATGTACTCGAAGCAGTTTCGCTTTTTCACAATTTAATCCCTTTCAATTTTAATTTGACTAGCTACCACACAATTTCAGTTGAGGAATGTCAGGAGCGCCTTGAGTCGACATGACTCTGTCCCCGTATTTTTTTTTTGTTTTCGTGTCTCGAGGAATTTTGATTTATGAAGCTAATCTTGCAAGATTGGAACGGTTGACATGCTCGAATTGACATTGCTCATAAATCTACGCTATGACAGAGTTGGAGACGAAGGAGGTTGCACCACACATTGTGTGGAACGTGACAAATAGCTTTGCTCATGAAGTCTCCACAAAACAGCTTACTGCATAAACCAATAGCATTCTGTGAGGAAGGTTCCTTCTTGTATGGGAGACAACAATATATAACGCAAAAACCTACATCATTATCTGGGAAACTAGTGGGGGTAGGGGGTATAAGATTTCGGGGAAGTTTCATGGAAAAAAATGCACGCACTAGGTTTATTGCTAGATGACATTCTACCTCATTACCTCAACATTCACAACGCCATTTTTCCTCGGCAAATTTATAACACAAATTTTTTCTGAATCGGAGTAAAATTTCTCACGATAAGCTTACTCCCAAACCATTGGTAGAACATAATATTCTAACGGGATACATTTAACAAACCGTTCACGTGCATACATGGCGAAGTTAGTAACTCTCACCGAAAAAGAGTGGTAATCTAAAATGCATAAGGTATATGGTAATGGTTTACACTAGATGTAATAAGTTGTACTTGCTGCTTCAATTCCTGTCAATTGCACCTTATTATTACGAAGGAAGTCCCAAAAGCGCATATAGAGGATGAATAAATAAAGTTAATGGATAAAGCAATTTTTTCTCTCCTGAACTCACTGTTGTGTCATTTTGGTTGTAATTTATCATCTATTCCCTTCCCTTGTCACGCCAATATTCAATCACCCTTCTGCACTGAATCTCCCTCGAATAGGGAAAACGAAATGCGCCGATTTGTAGCTAATAAGATAAGTATAGCCTGCCTGCCAACATATATAAAAAGTCTTCATTAACACGCACACACGCACATTCTCATCATATAAAGTAGATTGTAGCTAAGCACGTAGTAGAAACTCACAAAATGGCTTAATCCATATATATCTTCGTTTCCTCAACGCTTACTATCACTTTCAGAATTGACCATCAATCAACAGTGTACAATTTTCTTCAGAGTCATTCCAACATAAGATTTAAATGTGTGTATATTATTTACAGATGGTGCTGATAGAGTCTAGTTTCAGTTCATAAATCTCATTACCTCCAGGTTGCGACCAATTCGGCTTACTTTTCAAAAGTCCTCCGGTGCCACTTCCTCGGGTCGACTTTTTCCCCAGGAGGGGTGCAGACGATGGAGACGACGAGGTTGCCCCATGTGGTTGCGGTAGACTGCTACTTGCTGGCATCAAAGTGGACAAGTTTTGTCCCTTGGAATTCGTAAAGGAAGTTTTCGCAGCAGCAGAAGAGAAGCTGCTCGTGCTGCTGCTGCCGTTGAAATTGCGAGTAGACGGCCCAGCAGTTGTCGTCGAGGAGGTGGTAGCAGGACTCGGTGCTGTTGCTACAACAGCCTTTGATGTTGACGGCATCATCATCGCCGCCGTGGACGCTCTTGAGAAGGAGGAAGAAGCTGGCAGGGAAGAAGATGAGGACGTGGCTGAAGCTGCGGAATGGGCGATTCCAAGCAAAGGCTCGTTGTCAAAGGACAAATGAGCTGCACTCGGTTGCACGGATGAACCTCCACATGGGTCATCCATTGACAGGATGGAATTGGCTCGGCTCACTTTGGAAAATTGGCACCACAACTCCGGCCAAATCTCATTTCCCAAGAAGTACATAACAAGCCAGCTCTGTTAATGCAAAAATAATCCCAAACTCATCATCAGCGACTACTTCATTGCAGTTGTTAAATACATGTACATACATAAATGTGTGTGAATATCCCATAACTTCCTATTTTCAGTAGAATCCACCTAAGTAAACATATGCCAGTCTCCCCTGAGCTTACTTTCCCTCTATGAACATATATATTTTGTGGTTTTCTCATATCTATAAGATTTGAATTTTGAATCATTTTGGGTTCTCTACCACACACCGATCTCTTTTTCCTATATCCGTTTTCAGCTCTTCGGGGGAAATGAGCTGAATTAAAATCCCATAATCATTATATTCTTATTAGTGGAAGCTCGTTATCAAAGATTGGATGGAGGAGTGAGAGAAGCAAGAAACGAAGAAGACCTGCTTCACAACGACAATTTGTGATAACGAGCTTGAGGGACCACTTTCACCCAAGGAAAAGACTCTGCACGAGAGTTCTTCCTTCCGTTGGCTGTCCTTTGAATTACAATTATAGCAAAAAAATCCTTTATAAGGTAGACTACGAAAGGTGGACTACGAACTATATATGCATATAGGTTAGATACATACACTTCCGCTTCTACCCTTCTTCCAATTTCAAATTGATCGAAACTTTCCCAAGAGTGTACACTAGGCCCCAAACTGTGTGTGCCACATCACGATTAAGTTCATTTCTCATAGAATATATTATTACCACACGAGAGAGAGAGAGAGAGGGAGAGAGAGAGAGGGAGAGAAAAAAAAAGTTGTTTGAAGATAGCCCATAGTCACGGATGATAATCATCAAGTGTAGAGAACGCTAAGAACGGAAATCCTCACCAATCACCACGAGAGTCAGAGGGAAGGTAAAAAATCAACAAAATGGAGGATGAAAGCAGATTTCACAGTGGATCTCCTTTCTTCACCCTTCATACACAATTCAAGGAGTTTTAGAACATGATAATATGAGTGCTTTTGGGTCTGTTATGGTTGAGACTTGAGACAGCGACTAAGGAAAAAAATTGTTTGTGGGAACATAGTCTAAAAATAGCTAATTCACTTTCCTTCTTGATGGGGTTTCGACATTTCCAAAGGTGAACTAAATTTTATGAACTGTTGGAGGTAGAGCGAGAAGGACAGGAGGGAATATTGGAGTGGTAGGGAGCTAGGTCATTTGAATATTCAAATTGATATCGAATCTCATGAGGCTTGTATCTGCGCAGCTGAATGTAAAAAAACCTCTCATCACTCTCATGCTTCATCAATCAAAAGCACTATCTCTGAGCTAGACTGATTGATCACTGCCATCCAATTTTCTCCTTTTTCCATCTCCCATTTTTATTCAAATTTTCAAAAAAACTCACCCCGTACCCGAAACTCATAAGATATTTTGGATTATGGGCTTATCGTTAGTTGGTTCAGTGACGAATGACACTATTAGATTTTTGGATGTGGAGCTTCAGAGATCATTTGCGTTTCGTATTACATCAAAATTGAAATCAAAAAATAGTTTTGTGTTGAGGATAGACTCGACAAGTTACTAACTTTTTTAATATCGTGAATGGAATGGTGTGATTGGATTCGACGAGCAGTTGACTTTTCTACCATCAGAGGACTGTGTGTTAAAGTGGAAAGGTAAAAATGTAAATTTTTTAACAGCGCAGTTCCCCACACTGAATAATTTAGCTAAGAGAGTTTTTAGTGATTGCAAATACATATCTGCGTGGCTACGTGCTCGTTTTTATAGGAGGAAAACGCAGCAATGAAATAGATGTTTTTGCAGGCATCATAACAATTTTTGGGGAAAGTGAATAACTGCAATTTATATCCTATCCCACGCATTTCACGGCGAGAATGGAAGCCGTTTCGCGCATAAAAAAACAGGGTTAGTCAAATAACGAGATAGGCTTCGCAGAACCAGAAGAGCTCTCAACTTTAATCAATTTAGCAATTTTGTTTGTCAAAATGAGTAATGGAACAACACTTCATATATGCTTGATGTATCTAATGGCACTAGCGGAATGACAACAGTTGATGTATGCTCCTACCTCTGCGGGGGAAGGGTAATGCGTTTTCCTCATCAAAGTGAAACGTTCTCGAGATCTGAAGGAGCGTATGTAGAGTATATGACTCAGGTGGGGCAAGGAAACACGCGCCTCCATGCATTTCAATACGGCAAATTAAATGGTATCAATTGAAACTCAGAATGGGCAAGTGGTACAGGGAAGTCAGACTGTTAGTAATTTCGTACGAGAGGCATTTCAAAATTTCACGATTATCTCTATTTTCACAAAACTAATGCCATGATTGCCTAATACACGGCGTTTATTTGTCTTCCGAGTGTCTAGTATTCGGAAACGGGGAACTTCTCAGGGTGGTGGGTCACCTGAATCCTGGAAGTGATTAGTGGGCACATTTCTTTGAATACAAGCACTTTCGAGGAACACGTTATAACTTGTGAAATACACGTCTTTTTTATGAATATTAGGTTGGTTCATTGCCGTGTCTAAACCGTAAACAATTGAACTCTAATCCTATTAGTGGAAATAAACCTATAAACTCACTCAATGTAAATATTGCAATACTGTACATAAATCGTAATTTTCTTGGAAAACACCATTACAGTCGCAGTAACAACATTTCGCAGAATGTAGTCGAATGTGTTTACCTGTGCATAGATACAGTATTGCGTACTTGTGTTCATTCACACAGTCACACCATTCGCTCGCAAATGTGGATTCCATTATTCTAATGAAAAACAGTAAACGCGCTCTCGGACTCCAATTTTATTTGCACCAGGTCCAATTTACTTTCAGCGGGATAGTATACTGCGCGAAAGCAATATTTTTATACTCTAGAGGTGAAACATCAGTAACAATTGAATACACACGTCGCAATGCCTTCCCCTTGCATTGAATTATGCACAGTTCAAAAATGTTATTCCTATTCTAGTTTTCCCCCGACTCCTATTTTCAACTAAAAATGGGATTTCCCGTCAAATCAAAAGGAAGATATAAATCTAAATTCAGAGTATGTGTTATGTGTTTGTATTTCTGATATGTATTAGTGTGAGCACTTACCAGAGCAATATTGGCAACAGCAGCGGCAATCTGGAAGAAAATGGAGGTAGCATTCTCGAGTGCGACCACCTCGAGGAACCACATAACAGCCAACAGAGGTAACAACATAGCAGACGCTCGGATCCCGCTCCCGATCATCTTCTCATCTAGACTTTGTTCATCCATGACATCAGTTGAGCCGCCCGAGGAGTCATGCCATAGTTTCCTCAGGGCGAGTAAATGGCGTAATGACAGGACCACGAGTAACGTGTTCATCTGCAATTATAGAAACATTTCAAGTAAATTAGAGGAGAATGTTGAAAAATCGACATAAAAGGGATGATTTTACGTTGTGAACAACAAACATTTTTTTTGGCATGTACATTTCCCTTTGGCCATCCTAATTTGTTAAGTCATTACCCGCATCATTCGTCGCATATAAATTATCATGGTACAAGCTCCTCTTCAACAAAACTCCTCAATTTAGACCATTTTCGCAATAATTTCCCAACTTCAAATGCTGTTTTTTTGTTTCGGGAAACAAAAAAGTCAGTCAGAGCATTCTAAATTATTTGGGCTAAACGCCAAAACACATGATCCAGAAGAAAGACCAAAAGATAAAAATCATACAAAAGAAAATAACCTGACAGCTGTCGATAAGTCAGTTATGAAAGCATTTTAACTACAAGCATCCTCTTCTTAAAAGGTCTTACACTAACTTCAGCTTGAATGCACATATATATACCCCACCGCTTGTGTGAGAAAAAAGAAAGTAGGATCGTGTGTGTGAGAGAGAAAATTCGGAGAGTGGAATAAAAAATGGGAAAACTTTCATAGTTTGAGCAACACCACCCCTACAAAAAAAGGACCATTATCAGCATCATCGTATCATCAGGGAGAATTTTTCCCTTTAAAGCGGCGGAGAACACGGCGGAGAAGTGAAAAAATGGGATTTTAAGCTTTTCCCTGGCAAACTGCCATTAGAATTAACATAAACGATGCCACCAACACCACACGAGGCGCCATCGGGATGGAATGCTAAACGCTATTCACTACATCTACCATTAGTAGTTGCTCGCTTGGTGTGGGAACAAAACACATCAGCAAAGTCGTCGGTGGTTCGAATGTGTGCTTGCATGTAAAAAATACTCCTTTCTTGTTTCACATCTGGAATTCAAAGATCAGCACAGAGCGCTTCGAATGGATGTGTGTATGTGTATGCAGTGCTCCAATGTTAGCAGACCACTTACTTGCACACGATAAACTAAAAAGAAAGCGCATTCTTTCCCGACGACATATAGTACCTTTCCTTCGATAAGTAATGCCTCCAAGAAACCAAGAATGGATGAGGGGAAAATTGCATTATACGAAAATATATCCAGAACATTATTGCCAGAACAGGGTACACAGGAAATATGTTGAGAGGGAAAAGATTCCAATATACATTTTCTTTTGGCTAGGGTAATACCAAACAGTACGAGATATCATCAGGAAAAGTTCAATCACTGTTCTAACCATTTATGTACATGCATCTTGTAAAGGGTCCAAACACAACAACAACCACACACTCTCACTGTTAGTAAAACTTTCTTTTTGAGTGAGAAGGGGATTAGTATTTAGCAAGTAAAAAGTGAAGAAAAGTTTTCGAGCAATTTTTCCGAGGAAAAGTATGCCTTATGGAGTACCAATGCACTGGAAACTTTTTTTGTACAACTTTTTCCCTTTGAAATAAAGTACAGTTTTACATTAATAGATGAAAACTCCTCCCTCGACACTTAAATCATGGTTTACTCAATGAAAAGGGATGGAGAGTAAAAGCAGTGAAGTACTTGTATATAACCATGTTCTAAACTTGGAATGTTAAAATTGAAAACTGAGAAATCCAGGGAAAAGAGATGAAGGCGACTAACAAGAAAAGTGAAGGGTATTTTGAATCAGGAATTATGAAAGAAAGGACAATTTCCAATATTATGACGCGAGGAAAATTATCATATTTTACAAGCAACATATTTCAAAAATGACATTTTACTAAATATGGAAGAGAAAGTGGTAAAAACTTTTTCATTGGAGCTTATGAGCCACCTCAACAACACTGATGAGCAGGAATTGGTTGCAGACTCGGGTGGATAAGACCCTTGGACCGAAATCCTACATCACAATGCCAAGTATTACATACATTCCGGACACAAGATAATATTGTTTTGGTTGCAACACCACAAGGCAACCGTTTCTCAATCTTTGGCTTGCAAGTCTACGAAGCAATGTCAGAGGTTAAAAGGCAAGATTCAAGATGCCGTGGCAGTGAAGGAAATGTGAGGGCGTTCAAAGGTCGACTTTTACAGAATGTTTTAGTACTCTCAACTGTAATGCACTTCTGAATTCCAAATTTCAACATGTGCTATTTTATATAAAAAAAACTGTTGAAACTTTTTTTTTGTTTCGATTATGTTTCTCTCCGGATGGGGTAGTATCCTTCAGTATTTTTTTTACTTTTGTAGCAGACAAAGCATCAAGTGGATTATATGGTTGGAAAGGGAACTACTCAGTTGTCAGCGTGCAGATAATGTACTTTCTGGAACTGGAAAGAAATGGGAGTTGTGTCAAACAAGTTCGTGTGTACAAAGGGCATGGTATGGTGCAACTTTGAAAAGCATACACACACACCACCAACCAAACAACGTTGAAGTTGGAGTTAGAAACGCGGAGAGAGAGAAAAAATTGCTCCAGTTGATGATCGAGTTTTCATTCACAGCACGTCGTAAAACTCGGGATATTGTTAGTGGAACTAGCATCTTCCTCGTTTATTCCCCGTCATTTCACCTCCATTGTCACTCATTCCTTGTTTTAGAGGGATACCGTGGAGGGAACAGTAACGAGGATGAAGGACAAGGGAAAAGCCCTGAAATGCTAATGCCAAAAGTAGACTAGGAAAAGATACATCCATGCACACACACACAAGAGTGTGTGTACTCGTAAATAAATCATTTGAGAGTTGGTCCAGTATGTTCTAATTTTAGTAACAAAAGCTGTGAAAATGAACATAAAAGTTGAGGTTAGTAGTAGAGGTACAGCGTGTGCACAATTTTTTCTTGTATGTGAAAACTTTTCTCTCTCGTCCGAGTCTCAGTTTTTTTTATTGAACTCTTTTTCCTCTTGTATGTTTTGCACCACATTAGTAAAACTCTGTGAAGGTATGACTATACTCATGGCAGAAGGGTTAAATGGACCTTGATAATTAAATGAAACTAGTGACATAATACGTGCATCAACTAACGAATAGGAATAGTTTTTAACTTGATAAAATGTCGTGTCGTGGTGTATGTGGGAGTTAAACAGTGTGGCAGGGTTGACTTGGAAGCTCATGCTCATGCATGCGAAGAGAAAACAGTGTGTAAGTCAATTTACTACTTCCCAATTACTACGCCTTCTGCATAACTTTTCTCTTTGTCTTGGAGTAAAAATGAGTGTGTAAATGAAGTAAGACAAGAAATTGCCGTAACATCAAGTTCCGAAAAGACTTCGTATATGGCAATGGCAACTTGGCAAGGCGAACTAGTTCCTCATAAAAAGAGTGAATCTGCTGTACTCCACATACACACACACATACAAGGCTCTCCTGGAGCCGTAATAAAGTTGGATGAGCAACGATAACCGTTACATAACTTAATGTATCTCATCCGTATTATTATGGTTGTGTCGGGACTAGCTTCCAATATACCAAAAAAAAACTTTCCAACTTCCCCACTCAAACTGAAACTCAACTCCCTATTTTTTGAAACATGCATGCTTACACACAGCGCATGCAATGCATCTATGGATGATGACATTACTTTATCACGTATATCTGATGTGGAAATGGTAGCAAACTCGAGTTGTTGAATATGTAAGATTGCTTCTAGAGAAAGTGTAGCTCGCCCTCTCTTCTATCTATATTTGTTCAGTTGCTTGAGCCTAGACTCTCCCGGTCCCGGCATCTCTTCAGCTCGCAGTCTGTAAGCGAGCTTATCGATATGATATGATGAGATCATATCATCCTTCCAAATTACTTGACTCTGCTCTGACTGGAATTGGAGAGCAACTACTACAGGGACTACTACTACCTGGGCAACTTCCTCCGTTCACTAGAGAGTTTTGTTGGGAAGAGGAAAAGTGAGACAGAATGGGAGTTGTTCGATGTGTGTGCTTCCTCTCTACGAGAGGAGTAAGTATAATATAAAATTGGGCAAATACATTCACATAAATTCCAAGTGGAACTTCTAACTGGAATCTTTCCAATTTCCTCTGAAATTACACGAAATATTCAATTTACTACAGTAGCCCGTCTCCCTACAGAGACTGCAATTAAATGCGAGGAACAATTTGTGAGGGTGTACATGTGCGCCGGTAATGGGCTACTTATGCGTGCTCATGTCTTGTGCTCGCTTGATTCTATTATGCTAAGCTTCTTGTACTCGCAATGTGTGCTACAACACTGGCAATAATTTGAGACGACACCTCATCAACTTCGGACTCACGTTCACGTTGTTTCCTGTGGAATAAAATTGCTTCACTCTGCACTTGACTAACTGCATTTGGAGGTTCAACGCCGCTAAATTTATAAAATTCATACAAATTACTATTAAAACACCATAGGTTTGTTTAGGACTTAGATTGATGTTATAACTCATTCTAGCTCGACCAGTCCAGTTGCTACTTGCCAGTCAAGGCTCAAGAGGTCAATGCATATGTACACATATGGAAATGTCATGAGGCGAAACATGTGTTCCACGTATCAAGGTGTCTCTTTGTGTAATGCACAAAGCAAAAGATCAAACAAGTCTTGTTTCCCCAATGCTTCTATGAAATTAAGTGGCCAAAGGGAGTCAGAGTGAAAGTCATTATTTTTTCAAGACTCTTGAGAGACCCACAAAAAGCACACATGTATGCACACTCAGAGAAAATGCCTTGAGTTCTTGAGTACCTCAAGGTATTGTGTGCAGTCTGCAACCTCACCACAAAAGTCTCTGCAAAATAAAAAAAGAGCACAAAAAACCTTTTCCATGCTGGGTGAATACAAGGGGAAAGTTTAAAGAGAG
Organism: Heteromurus nitidus; assembly: GCA_034687055.1. Classification (NCBI taxonomy): domain Eukaryota; kingdom Metazoa; phylum Arthropoda; class Collembola; order Entomobryomorpha; family Entomobryidae; genus Heteromurus; species Heteromurus nitidus. The sequence goes on along the minus strand of JAQFZW010000872.1, from coordinate 16,084 downwards.
GGAAAAGGTTATAAGCAGAACCAGAACCGGCTCACTCCCCCTCCTCCACTACAAATTATATCTACTTGGATGGAAATCAAAGCAGAGTGCATAATATTATGCAATTCGTGTTTAGTTCAGAAGCACAACTTAAGACAAATGTAAGGAATAAGGAATATCAGAAGCAAAATGTACATGAAGAAAAGGTAAGAAAATTTTCGAGCTACGTTTCAACTTGGAATACCACGGCCAATAAAGCTTGTGTCTCTTTTTTATGTACAATTTTCCTCAGCTACTGTACATAAAGGACATCCTCATATAACCCCTTGACTTTTTGGAGTAAGTCTAGAACGACCTCGGATATAAAGCGATGTAGAAGGGGCCTATACCACACACAACCACAGACTCTCCAGCAGCACATAATATTTCTTATAGTCAAAAAAGCACATATAGAGTGGAAAGGCAGTTAGTTGCTACTTTACTTGAAATATTCAAACTTTCCATTGTTACTATGAATGGGAGGTGGAACGGCCAGAATAACTGAGGTTTTATCTCTTTTATTACAACAGGGTAATTCATAGAATACTCCAAAAATTTCCCCCTCTTTCCTACTTTTACATACTTTTCCTCCACCTCGCTCTCTCCTTTCATGCTCACGAGATATGCTTCATGCATACATGCTCTGCTTGACTTGGAAAATGCTAGTTTCACTTACTCCGAAGTAGGGATGAAGCTTAGATGGAGGAGGATATATATCTCACATGATATCATGTGTATGGAGCGGCGTGCTTAGTTATAATAGGCACCTTTAGTCTTTACAATGCAACTGCAAACTGCTATCGCAGAAGAGGAGCTTGAGTATACGATTCTACTACGTCGGTGACTGGAGCGAACTTAAATTGTTCCTCTTGCTTTTATAGAATGAAAAAATAGGAAAAGTTATGGCGGTGTGGCTAATAAAAAATTGTGAATGAAAATGTGTAAGATCGTCGTGTGGTGGTGGCAGGAATAGTAAAAAAATACGGTGAGTGTAGCCGTGTAGGTGGATGTTAGATCACTCCACGAAAAGTAAAGATATCCTTTGTTTTTTAACTAGCTCCCTAAAACTTTTCCTTCGTAGCTGACATAAACCAAGCGCATTTGTTAATGTAGGTTATTCTCGAGCATAAAAAAGTTGGCCCTGGTTGTGAAAGTAAAAAAAGTAGTCCTCAACTCCTCAAGTTTAGAACGAGGAAAAGCATGGATAGAAGGGAAGTTTGAATCCGAATGACTCGCTAACTGGAGTTTTGTTTGCTTTTGTTCCACTGATTATAACACTTCTTGTAGACTTTTATATTGACAATGTTATCATTACGTCAAGGAGAGAAAGTGAGCAATAACATTGGGTTATAATGGGAATGGACCTTGTTATAAACCCATATAATATACAAGGATAGTACAAGTTGTGCAATTTCTGTAGCAGAGCAAAAAGGATTATTTTTAGAGAGGAGGATGATGATGATGAAGTGTCTTACTTGCGCAGCCAAATTCATTCCATGTGCCCATTTTCTGTCTCCTAATGTGTGATATGCAGCACACAGGTAAAGGGAACCTGCCATGTTATCGTGTGGCAGATATGCGTATTATGCATGAGGGTCATTTCTTGTGACGGAGACGATGATGTCGCAACGAGCTATTATTATTAAAAATAACTGCCCAAGCAGTGTTCTTTCAAAGCACTGTTATACACACTCACGATATCTTCAGCCATAATCTGTATCTCATCGTCCGTTAGCGTAAGAATCACATTTCCAAATATTCGAAATTTTCCTGGTGGCTCCAGTAAACCCTCCTACTGATATAAATCTTCGTGAGAAATAGTGCAGCAATGGGAAAGCGCGTTGGTGTCACTGAAAGTGTGGTAATTAAGCTGGAGATGAGAGATGGATTAGATTTTCTTAAGTACATTTGAATTCAAAACGAATTGTTCTCTTCCTCTCCACTTTCTGTGGGAAATGACAGAGTGAAGCTTTGACTGTGAAAAGCTCTGTGAATTCACGTCGGCGTTGCAGTTGAGTTGTAACTGTCACCATTTGTGTGTAATCTTTTCCTCATTCTTTATCTCAGTATAAGAGGTCCCACGCCAAAAAGTAGAACAAAGAGGAGCCTTTCTTCCTCTTTTCAATTGTGAGGACGGCTCAACGGAAAAGGAACTTGCAAATTTTCATTCCAAGCTCTCAACCAGGATTAAATCATCCAGCTTTCCATTACTAATTAAAAATCAGGGCGAACCCCCGAATTCCCCGAAAAGTTCTGGATTAAATGTTGATGTGAGGGTTTTTTTAGAAGTGCATGAAGAGTGATGTTTTTGTGTCTCTCAACTCCGGTTAAAAGACTTCAGCATTCGTTTTCATGTAACGTTTAAAAATAGACACATTTAATAAGTGAACCACTCTAGTCATAAATCTAAAATTCACCTGGATGACGATGAAACGTGAGAGTACCTCAGAGTAAAGTTAATGAAGTGTCAGTTTCACCTATGACATTTCATTGGAAAATGACTCTGACTTGTGCGCACCTTTCTCCCTAACATATATCCCTTATTTTTAAGCTGAAGGATTATTTTTTGTGTTTGATACAACCTCCATCTTCTCCCAAGCCTGGGGATTTCCAATTTTCTAAAATGCAGACACATTTTCTAACTTGAGTTTTACTTCCACATGAGAATTCTTGCGAAATGAACACGTGATTTGAATACATCCCATTGGATACGAATGGGAACAACTACTAAATACATATAGTCAGTCAGTCGTGTTTTGAGCTCCTCCGTCCCACAATGACACCCTACGCGAAAGGAAATTGTGTCAATACGGTTGGATAACCTGTTGTAGGAACATCGACGACGGGATTTTTCATGAAGCAATTAAAAATCCAATTTGTGCTCGAAAAGGCGTTAAAATGGAAGTTTTTCACGTCCAAATGATGTTTTCTGGGGAAGTCATCGTAGAAATTAAAAATGACTACTTGGAAAACGTTATGAACGCCAGCGTCAACAACAACAAAGAGATCTCCAATCTCCGTAGCTGACATAATCCAGAACGGTGAGTGAGCACTTACGGAAGCATGAAGAATTACAAAAGGAGGAATTCTGAACGCGAACATTTGGAATTGTAATGCATTCGATGTAATTAAGACTACATGAATGAGTGAGAAAAGTAGAAAGTACTCAGAATTGAAGATACGGACGACATAACTTTTCGTCTTGAAAGTAAAACCTGTCTTGGGATATGTAGGTGTTTAATATTTCAGTGGAAAACTTTGCTCTCTCAAATATCAAAGAGTGTGGCGGAAACGAGTATGCCTTAATCATTATCACGTTACGGTTACGACTCGGGAAAAAGGTCAAATAATAAATTGACATTTCCTAAGATTTCAACTGAAATGAGAAGAAAGAAGAAGGTGCTCAAGCTCTTTCAGCCTCTCAGTCGAGCAATTCCATAAAGCGGAGAGGCTAGATGGACTTCAAAAGGGAAAGGTATGTTGATAGTGTGAGTGAAGTATTTGCTCACATCCTTGCATATTTAATGACTTTTTACAACTCTTTTAATGTCTCAGCTTTAGATGGATTTAGTAACTTACGATTCCTCTGAATAATGTCATGGAACATCATCATCGTCATCTTTTCTGAAAGGAGAATCTCAGAACTCCGAAAGTGAAAAGGAAGCGCATTTCGCATACATACACACACCCACACCAATGGCGAATGAAGGGGAGAATGAGTTTAAGCGTAACGGAAATAAGATGCTGCTCGCATTATTGGAGACAGTGAAGGATGGCAAAGGCAAGAAGGCGACAGATCGAAAGACAGATCACCTTATACTACTCCTCTTCTCCACAACTTTATAATCATTACCATTTTAGACAGGAGGAGAGAAAGAGAGCTGAGTTGTGACGCCTTGACTTCGTGTACACGTGTGAGAGAGAGAGAGAGAGCAGGACGTAAAGTTGAAAAGTTGCTTTCTCTCTTCCACTGAAATGTGTGAAAGGCTCGTATATTACAAATCTACGTGCATATGTTATGTTGTGTGCATTAATGGGAAAAGGAGAGAGAGAGAAAAGTAAGTCATTTATTCTGTCAAAAGGAGGCCATTTCCTCTGTTGCTTACTATTACCGACATATTCGATGAGAGCAGCTGCAAGCCTGCTTCCCCTCTCTACCTTTCTGACATCGAAGGAATTTTGATGTATGGCATTTTGCATATATCGAAAACTGAGAGAAGAGAAAATGTAAATCCGTAAATGCTGAATCGTTTTGGTCAGGAAATGTTCCTTTTCTGGAATCAACTGGAGGAAAAGGTTCTTTGATTTGGGAACCTCCATAAATCATCAAGCTTCAAGAATCAAACCAACTAAATATTTATATAGATATGCATACTACGATTTTCAAAGGAGAACCGATTACCGGGAAGGATGTAGGCGTATATAGATACCCTATTCAAAGAGGAAATTCGGTTTCATTCAACATTTGCCACTACGTTTTTTCTTCTTGCATCAGGAATCAAGATCGTTTCAGATTGACATATAAAATGTCAAGAAACTTGCCAATAACAAAGGAGAGTACAGACGAAACAGTATTCGTTCAATCAACCATGCATTCATCAAACCCTCCCAAAAAGCATCAATTTTCCCTACAAACGTATATACACACGGAATACCCCCGCTCAACATTTCAGACTAACGACCAAAGTGTAGCGAATTTTGTGCAGTTGTAAAGAGCATATACATAATAAGACGAAGATATATCCAAAGGTTTTTCTTTGCAAACTTTCTTTCTTTTTTTATTCAAAGGATTACAGGGAAAACACGCATAAATCAAAACCAACATGATCTCTGCTTTCCGAATCCCGACATGTATGTACATACATATGTATACATTCTCTCCACACAAGAGTTTGTTTTCTCGTTCTTTATTCGGCAAACTTTCACATAAAGACGCACAAAAGATTGGTGGTGTGTGGTATTATATAGCTTCTGATGAAAAATGTATCAAATATTTTATGCAACCTTTTACACAGCACAAAAGCGCGCAAAATACATCAATAATAATAATGTGGAAAAAGCAACGTGACTGATTTCCGACTATAGACAAGCGACAGGTCAAATCATTTCTCCTCTTCTATAACATTGGGGCGAAGTGAAATCAAGAGAAAGTAAAGAAACGAGGAAAGAAATCTGAACATAAACTTCTTCGATTCATACCGTTTTACGTTTACAATTCCTACGTACGTATTCTATTCCACAACACAGTCAAGATTCAAAATGGTTTGTCAAAATAAATCTTGAGCTTGAGTGCTTTGTCTCGTTCGCATATATGCTACTTATGTCATAAACGCTTCAAAACAATGACTGACACGTTGACAGCTAGACAAGGAATAATGCATCAATGTAATTGTATGACTGAGATTTTCACCAACCCGCTCAGTTTCATACAAAAGTTACGTCATGTTAAACTTCAACCTTTCAAATCATTTTGTGGACAGCTCTCTGAATTCGTATACTCCGATGAAAATTCTTTACCTCTGGAATACGTATATTATTACCTTGCTTCAGGGTGCACTCACAGTCATATTGTTCTCTCTGTGGCATGCGAGTGTGACGCACCATATGTTATAGGTTCTTAAGTATGCAATTTGCATATAAAGCTAGCGAATTTTATACCTACGACCTTTTTGCACTAACTACTGACTGACACTGTGTGTGTGTGGATTGTGGATAGCTGACACGAAAGGGAAAAGTGGGAAAATATTACGTGGAGCCTATGTACGTTTCCATAAAACCAAACAACGTGCTTAAGCTCCGCCAGCTTTCTCCTTTTTCTCCCTGTGTGATATCAATCTTGTCAGTATTTGCGCGCACGACTTTTGGAGAGGGCAACAAAAGGACACTAACGCAAAAAATATATACATTCCCTCGGGAGTCATACATCCGTACTTGTACTTCTAAATTAATTTGAGTCTTGAAAGGAAAATTACACGTCTTTAGAGAAAAACTTGCCCTCTCAGAAAAGGTATCATTACACGTAAGACGGGAATGAGAGTGCTTTCATTCCCACACCGGATTATTCTCGTACGCCGACTACGTTTTTCTCTCAAAGAGAAGGATTAATTAATTAAGATTTCCATTTTGTTTCTTAATCACGCCAGATTTGCCATCGTGCTTGATAAATGGGATGAGAAGAACGTCTATAACATTCTTGTCAGATGGCGAAAAAATAAATTGAAGGAGACACTGAAGGCGTGTGCCCATTCTTTATTCCATTAAGACATTAAGACTTAATGTGATTGCAGATGTGTAACTCATTTTGCCAGATACCTTATATAACTGTAACGTAATTACGTAATTAAACAATCTAACCTTATGCCCCTCAAACAATGATAAGAAAATGATAGTGTTTGCATAAAACTGGAGAGAGAGAGAGAAGGAAAAAATTCACGTCTCAGGAGAAGAATCTCGGATTAAACTGAGAAGGTACATGGGTAGAAGCGGTCTCATCAAATAAATGCGCTTTCATTTTCTCGCAATTCCGACCTCAATCGTTGCAGAGCTATTTGCTCACCCACTTTACACGAAGGAACCACATTCAATCTACTTTGATTGGCCCCATTAGATTGTTAGCAAACAACTGGGGCGTACCCTTTTTGTAATGTTCGTGCTTAGTAATAAAATTATGAGAAGATTTGCATGCTTGATTGGCTTCACAATGAGGACTGCATTGTTTCAGTGTAATGACTGAAGGAAAACTTGCAGACGAGCAGGAGTAGAAGTTGACAAAATTACTCAGACCTTTCGTGAGACATATGCACACTCAACACTGTGGATCTATGTGTCTAGAATTTCAAGTCCGCAACCTTTGTTGACTATTCCCAAGTAATTCATTTCAGAATCGTAAAATTCTGCCATAGACAACTGCACGGTACACAATACAAACTTTCATTTCTTTCTCTTTTCATTTTGAAGGGAATAAAGGAGATTTTCCTTCTCTGAAATCTGTTTGAGTGGCTATTCTAGTCTTCTTAGAGAAGCCGATTCTATTGAAGTGCAAATACTGGGAGAAAGAAAGGGCTTCAGCACATGACTTCTATTTTTACTCCACTATTCTACAAAGTAACGCATTTTTCCTCTCGTATCTCTTTTGCAAACATCTAGACCTACATTTCTACGTTTTACCTCTGGTATGATGTCTTTTAAGAAAAAGAAAGATCCCATAAGATCAAATTCTTCCCAGGAAAGGAGGTTGTGCCAGGGCTGAAAATTCTTTTCACAGGACTAAATTTCGGAATTTGTAACACAGGTTTCATTCATCGGATATCAGATGGGTAAAAGTTTTCAAAATTCCAAAAATTGTAACTAACTTGAAAGAGTTTTCAGGCATGGGTATTACCATCTTAGTAACTCATAATATTCTTCCAGCTGTTTTAGGAGAAGCATTAGGCTTACAGAGACGAGGAAAATGTGAACAGAGGTCAGGATAGGGATTTATGAGAACATATATATGCTCAACGTATCTATCGGAAATGTGAATGCAGAGAAATTTGACATTACAGTAACTGAACGATGCCTATATGGTATGTATTTTCCAAGATCATTTCCTCCATTTCTAATACGCTTTACTTTAAGCTTCGATTCTCATCTCTTCTCAAAGGCTTATGTGCACAGGTACCGAGGTACATAAATATGTATCTACATATTTCTATTCTTTCTCACTAGAAAAATGGAATAAATGAAATATTGACGACAGCACAAAAAAATAAACTCAGGTCGATGCAATAAGAAGCAAATCGTGAGCTTGATCGGGTGTGTGCGTAAATGACACTTTTAATCCCATCTCTAAAAGGGATTGCAATTTCCTCATCCAAAGTTGAGCTCAAAAATGTTGTGATAAGGTTTTTATAAATATATCTGAATTTTTGCGAATTCGTCAATCCCAAACATATATTTCATGTGAACAATAATAGGTTGATTACAGAGAAAAGCCAAGTTCGAAACAAATTTGCTTCTTTCGTTTTCTCAAAAAATTGTGGCTAATTGTGCATCACGGTAGGGAAAATGAATCTACTTCGTAGAAATCGCTGAACATACACTCGTATGAAAACTTTTGTTGTGGCATAGCTTAGAAAGACGACAAGAGTGTAAAGGGATTGGTTCGAGAGTGAAGAGCATTTTTTCGGAAAGATAAAGCAAAGCCCAACGTTCCGAAAGTTGAGCTCCACAGAGAATTACAAAAATATTACCAAACACTTTTTTACCACAAAACTTTCTCCTCTGCGACATATATCTATCTATCTATCTATCCATTCCGGGAATAACAGGACTTGGGAATATACACAGCAGCAATGGCAAACATACACGCCCAACTTTGTTCTCTGCTATTTGCTCTCTCTGTCCCTTAAAATAGGAAAGTTTTTTCTTCTCTTTCCCCCTCCTTGAAACAGTTTTTTCTTCAAACTCGTTGCTTGGTTAAGCTTGACTTGTTTTGAGGCAAGTTATGTCCCAACTGTAACAAGTTAAACAGACGACATGTCTAAGTACACATTGGTACTTTTAGTATTTACACATGACAATTACACAAACTTACTCAGCTTTTCGCAAAGAATACAGAAGGATTGTAGAGAGGACTCTCGTTTTTTCTGGTGTTGACAAGTTAAGAAAAACCTGAGAGTCTTCGAGTTTTCCCCTTTTTTCTTTCCTTTCTCAAAAAGAGAAAGGAAAAAAATCTGCTCTTCTTCGCCCTCAGATTTTAACCTATTCTATTCCTCACTTCCTTTTCATGTCCACTAGGTCTACTGGCCATTGGCACAAAAGCTCCAAGAGCCAAGTCTTAAGAGCATATTGTATACAACTTCAAAGCGAAAGAGAGAAAGCAACTGTTTCGAAAACAAAGTGAAAGTAGTCGATGAAGTAGTTTCAATCATTCAATCAAACGAAGAGAGAGAGAGAGAGACGGAGAAAAACTCTTGGCTAATATTAGCCTCCTTCCAATGACCATCATCATTTCACCACTCACCACCACCGAACCAGAACCAGCATATGGACAAGTATCTCGAAGTGAAGTACAACTTCTGAACTCCCCACAGATGCAGAAGGCTCGCTTGTGCATTGAGACGAAATCATTGTGTACATTCCACAACACACAAAATGTTGAGAGCGTTGTGTGCTTCATCAGCCTATATTTGCCCATTTCTCAATGACTAGAGAGAACGTATCACCACAAAACAAAGTTTTTCTCTACGTATGCTTCAATTGTCACTGGAAAATGTACCTAATTTTCTGTTTACACCAAAAACGCACATACACATGAAACAATTGAGATATTTGTTTAATATTCCTTCAAGTTTTCAGACAGAAATTTTACCTCATATACTATTAATAGGCTTTAAGAACTAATTAAGCCAAACCAGTCGACAAAATGAATTACGCAAACTTTTCCCCCTTTCACTCGAGTCTAGGAAATATTTCTCCAAATGGCATAGTCTGCAATGGATGGGTGTATTTCCGAACTAATTAAGGGATATGAATAAAGAGAAATGGCGCAGCTCTCTGAAATGTCCTCGAGGCTATAAAATCCAAATATATGGATAAAAGACTAACAACGTATTCCAATACATCTTCATAGTCTTCAGGCATTGAGAATGAAATGGGACAAATTGGAGTTCTTTGGAAAAAACTTTCCGCTTCTGCATTTTATTTTGATCTTTGGTAATTTCAAAAAAAGATTTTCATCCCAACAAATCCCAGTATATTTTGGAATATACTAAAAAAAGGAGATGAAGATGAAAGGCACTTTTCGCTCATTGAATCGTTATCGCGCCCATTAGCCCCTTCAGCTTCTTTACAACTTTCACCATTGATTTTTAAAAGTGGCCCATTATACAATTTAAAAAGGAGTGGGAGCCTTAGTCTTTGTATACACGGAGACTTGTGTCGTTTAACCATACAAAAAAAGAGAAGAAGAAGAAGGGAAAGAAGCTTAATGATCAACACACTCTCTCCGTCGTTGTCGTCATTGCGTCTCACTCCTTTTTATTTACGGATACTTTTCCACTTTCAGTAAAACTCCGTTGAGGAAAAGGAAAGTTGGAAAGAGCCAGTGGGTGGGTGAATGAATAGTTTTCTACTTTCTCCCTTTTAATACCTTTAGAATGAAGGGAATTTTTTCCTCTTCGAAAGAGGACACACACATACACGTTTATATATATTTTTTCTTCCAAACTATGCAAAAGGATCACTCAAGAAAAAGCACAACGGAAAGAGGCTAACAAATCGGCTCCACTCTTGTGTATTTTAAGAGAAAAAAGGTCTAAATAAGATGGGAGAAGAGCTTTGCTCTTTGCTAGCTTTTAGTTCTCGTGAGAGTTGTGCATATGTGCTCCCTCACATGCTTCAACATATACCTACATCCTCTCCGTCAAACTTTTTTTTACCTTAGTTCCCCTCTTTTTTCACTCTTATTCACGAGAGAAAAAAGGAGAGAGAACTGAAAGTGACTGAGAGGGAGCGGAGAAAGAAAAAGTGCTTCTATTTCCAAACTGTCAATTTCGTTAGTTGCACAACCTCTTCTGTTGGCTACTTTTTTTTCTTCGCTCAACACTGCAACAAAAGAGAATAAACTTAAATTTTAAAAATACTGACCATTTTCCTTGTTTGTACTTTACGGGTTTCTCCTACGTGCCTGTTCGCATGGATGGGAAAAAAGAGCTTGAAAAATCGTCAAATTCTGTCTACCGTTGTGTATTTTTCATGGCTAGTAAAGGAAAAGAGACGCTATCTTTCCTCTTGTAACATTTATTTTGTTCATGGGCTCACGTGAAAGAATAAAAAATAGGACAGAGGAGGACTCGCTAAAAAAAATTCGCATTGAGCCATATCTTCCTTCCTCTTCCTTTTCTACTTTCTCGCAGAAATTTCTCCTCTTTTCCTCCTCTACTTCAAAACCAATTGAGAGATTGCCAAGTGTGGGGCTATAAAGAGCACAAGTCAATGCTCAGAAGAGCATGAGCCATGATTTCGCTTGGTGAGGATCATTCAGAAGTACCTACCTAAAAAAGTACATAGCTTTCTACAAAACGCATGTAGACAGTCTGTACCTCCACACACTCAGCTACAACTGCAATGGGCTTCGCTGGACTAGTGATAAATATCAGTCATTCAAGTGAAAACATCCCTAGCGTCCATTCACAAAATTCATAAGTTCGTCTTTTATAGAATCACAATGTGGAACAATTCAGCGTCACCCAGTTTACATAGAATTCTTCTTCTATTTACTTTTTCCTCAAACTTGAATTGTACAATACGTCGCCTCTTAAATCGCTGCTATGCTATATATGCTATGTATGCTCCTCCTTCTCAAGAAAGTACTGTATTTCCAGCAAGAAGTCTATTGCAGCCAATTCAACCGAAGATTCGAAAACATTCACGGAGAAGTGGAGAAAGGGAAAGTCAATGTATAAATGGTTGAACGCGCTCAAACTTGAAAATAACATATACCTTCACCTTTTGGTGTGCCTCATATTTATATAGATGCCTTTTCTCATAAATAAGCAATTTCATCCCAGGAGGCATTCATGCCAAAAATATTACCATCAAACCAACCAGACAACCTTTCGCTCGACCTTACCCCCTTCAACTATTGAATTCATAGTTGTTGAATGTACAAATGTACAATATATCCCGCGTGTATTTTCAGAGACATGTAAATAACACATGTGTGTGCTCTACAGAATATTGTGTGGAAAACAACATCATCGATTGAGAGTGCTGTAAATTTAATAACATTACTACTTTAACGTCAGGAAGCAGACACATCAGACAAACTTGCCAGTCTAGTCATCTACTAACTTCCAAGCCATTTTCCGTAATGTATGAACTCACAGAGGTAACAGAAATGACGCTACTGTTGATCAACTGGGAGAAGATGATTGCCAACTATGCATTCACTCCTTCACAGAGAAAATCTTTGGGTAATCGAATGGATTGATTTCAGTATCATTTCAATGGACGCACACGAAGTCACCGATTCCTTATATGTGCATATGTGCTCTACTTTTTCGAGTAAAACTGTTTGCAAGTTTTTCTTCTAGATGAATACTGTACGAATGAATGCTCCCATAAATTAACGATTTCCAGAGTCTCTGATGTGATTTAAGTTATAGAAAAAGTGGCTCCCCTATTTATCATCTATTCAAAAGGATAAATAGGAAAAATTCGTGACATTTAGCCAAAAATATTTGCACAAAGAAGGTCGAACAAAGATGTACTTATTACGAGGATCTCAGGCGTAATACACATTTTTCGCAAGGGAGATAAGGAGAAAGTTGCCGCATAATAATATCAACGAGGAAAGTAAGTATATGAATACACACACATAAATTCTGTACAAAACACATGAGGGAAAAAGGGGAAAGGAGAGCATCCTCTGAATCATAGCGGAAGGAACTTACGTCATCATCGGTTTCAATGGGCAAGCACACAAGCGTTACTGTTCCAGAGAGATAAAGAGAGTCTTTTGATGCCAACTCGTGATGATACAGCAGAGTAAGTAATGTGCGGTGTTGTTAGCTACAGACTAGCCAAATTTTTAGTATATATATCGGCTTAGCACATAAGTTACTTGAGGGATTTTTAGCACAAAAATTTCTTAGCAAAAAAAACTTTTGCCACTAAATCACTCTATCCACCCCCACAAATCTATCAACATCCTTCTAATTTCTTCACATAAATGGTCACTTTATAGCTGTACTTGTGGTGCTACTGTGACTTGTACAACATGCGTTCACATCTGAGAGAAGATGGGAAAGATCTTTTGTGACAAGTTTCTCTTCAAGGCCTCCCACAAAATGTGGTATCCTCACATTAATACTTTAATGGTAAAGCATTATAGAACTTCTTTTAATGTGGGACTTGTTGTGAATGAGCGAGGTCACAACTATATTGGCGAATGCATATATTGTCAACCTTGATTATATTAACGAGAATACGATACACAGCAGTACTGTCCCCAGAAGAATTAGAGTAACCTTGCTGAATCCTCCCTGAAAATCCACCACCACGACCAACCATATGCCTTGTTTCATGTAGAATGAGAGAGAACCTTTAAGCCATTTTGCGATAGGATACACTCAATATAAATGCAAATGTGAGCAAGTATCTCGCACACGAGGCTGCAGTAACACACTCAAGCACCAAACAACTGTCTCGTGCAGCTGGGAAGAGGTAATGCAGTTGCAGAATTCCTCTGACATATAATTTGTGATGCATCATGAAGTGAGCACACACGCGGCACCACCTCCAGCACACACTCTATATTATCTCGACGTTGTCGTCGTGTAAATTAAAGCGGTACATAAAGATAATGCTCCATCTTTACGAGATTTTGAGCCCATTGTGACTATCTACATCATGCAGTAGAAGCCCTGAAGCTGACAGCAAGTGGCTCCAGGAGGGGCTGAGCAGAAGAGAAAGTGCAAAAATAGAAAAATCTTTATATATCTTTCCGCACATCCTCATATATACACGTTAAGCGAGGAGCAAAATAAGTGTACTTGTGTTTTTCTTCCGAGGATATTCCATACATTTATTTCACCTTGTCTCAAGTGCTAGATGCATCTCTACACACCATATATTGTCATTTCATGTGTGTGTATGTGTTTCCTACTTGTATACCTTTAAGCGCAGATCTAGCAACATACCCCTGCCAAATTTTCGTTTTACGTCAGCAGTCACCACCACCATATCACCAACACTTAAGTTACGGCGAGAGGAAGCTAGTAGTAGTGCATTTTTATACTCGCATAGCGGAGGGAAAACGTGAAGTAACAGCAGGGAAATTAAAGGAGGATAAGCTCTCCCGACAAAACGATCATTATGTCCTACACTGTCTTTTTTCTCTTCCTCCTTCGATGAAAACACCAATGCATGGAAGATACTCTCGCTCTCACTCCTCTGACCAGAGAGTTCTACGTGTTCCGCTAAAAGGAACAAAAGATGTGCCTTGTATGCACATAGTAAGCATCGAGAGAGAGAGAAATGGAAACAGCATGCATGCCTGCATCCACGATCCTAGAGAGAAACGGAGTCACTTTCCCTGTTCACAATGCACTCCAAGTGTGGCTAAGGTACTGCATGTTGTGATCATGATGATTATCTTCTTTTTTCCCTACCTTCTACCCTCCACTCGTGAGAGTGGCCCCTGTTTCTAGTGGCTGTGTGGCGCCATTGTGAGACAGATCATAAATAAAGAGGACATATATGGACATAATCGTTTCGCTTCTATGTACAATATAATCCACAAAAAGGAAAGACGAAAAAAAGACTCACCGGAAAATGCTTTCTTTTTTTCTTGGCAAATATATACAGAGTGTGGGTGTGTTGCTTAAGAGTTTTGTATGTATAATGCTTGGAATAATACGGCTGTGGTGAATGAAGAAACACACGGAGAAAATAAAAACATGCTCGTTATTGCTCTTTCATTTTCTTTATTTCCCCCCTTGTACGTTCTATTGCGCGCATTTTCCCCTTCCCCTTGTTTTGTTGTAGTTAAACGTTACTTGTCAAGGCTTTCTTCGAACCGTGTGCTCTTCTTAACCAACGATCCTTATCCGGACGGGATATGCCTGAAGGAATACCACAACACCGCTAAATGCTGTAACGTGGATTGCAAGGTTTAAAAAATTCTTTCGAAGACAATTTGGGCGGGAATAGTGTACACACTTTTGGATGGTCACACAACATTATAAACACGTGCGCGTCAAGATACGACTTCTTAAGGATTTCAATTGCACAATTACAAAAAAACTAGAGCTTTCAACATTCATAAAAACTTGATTTGTCTGAAGCCATACGAGTTTCTATATTTTCGCTGCTACCACTTTTGGCAAGAGAACCAAAAGTAATTTTTTTCCAGAAAAATGTGCATATTGAATTTATGCTTTGGAACATTCACTAATTCCATTCTTGGATAACTAATTCCAGAACGCGGCTCCAGTCTGCTTCCGTCTTCCTCATTCACTTTCTTAATGGCAAGAATAATTCACAAAGATGTACAGCAGAAGACGACAGCCGCTTTTATTAGATTAGCACATTTTGGCAACGTCAGGCAAAAAAATGGCTATCCAGAGACGATGAAAGGAAAGCGACGTGATACTAATAAAGCTACAAAATGAAGATATCAATAGTAAGGCGGAAGACTAGCGCATTGTTCTCGTCTCTGTTTCATTTGATATTCGACTTGGAGCCAAAAAGAGAACATTTTTTTGCCTATCCAAGTTTCCACATTCGACGTCCGCATTTTATCTCCACGAATATCATCATATGCTTCCGTTTATTCTTGCTGCTTCGAGACAGATTTCTCACTACGAAAATCCTTCGCCTGGTGAAAGTATGCAAGTGAAAACTGGAGAAAAGGCGTTTATGTTTGAGAGAGGAGAGAGAAGACTAGATCAAAAGGGAAATCAAACCACTGGAACGGACTTTATATGTCATCATCCCGAGCTGAGGCTATAACTGTCGGAAGTGCAATGATTTATGTAGATTCCAGGTCAGGAAAAGAGTTATTTAAAGTAATTTTCAGAGTAAGAGAAAGTAGGAGATGTGTATGTTTTCTACTCTGTCGCTGGACTCATTCCCGGTGGCGCTTCACACAAGCTCTCTGCAGTAAAGAGCACTTGAGGAGTTCCATTGTTCTGTCATTATGAAAAAGGTAGATGAAGAAAGACGAGAAAAAGAGGGGAAATGGAGCCAGCCGTAGAAGAGCCATCATAAAAGCGAGAAGAGGAGACAAGTGGTCCATGAAGAAGCAAAACAGGGGAAATAACCCAAAACAACACGGAGACCCAGAGCCAGAGCCATGTACAGCTCATTCTTTCATCAAAATATTCACTCAGAAAGCCTCTTGGTCACGAATATCATCTACCTGAATCCTGAATTTTACTTTACAGTCTGTTTCTTCATCCATTAATATTTGTTCTTGGGGATATGAAGCAAAAAAGAGGAATAAAAATTAAATCGGAAAAATCCAAAAAAGAGCTCCAGTCAATTGTCAGTCAGACTCTCAGACTATAGTCGATAAAAA
>JAQFZW010000871.1:0-39405 GCA_034687055.1 Heteromurus nitidus | reverse complement strand
AGGTATATCTGTCCTGAGAAAAGTGAAAATTATTGGTTTCGGTAAGCTTATCTAAATATCTAAAAGCTTGTTGTGTTAGATAGTTTCTTAATTGTAACTGGATAAAAAGTTCGCGGAGGCACCGGAGCATATGAATGACATAATGAAGTAAGTTGCTAGTCTCTCACTTCTCACAGGAATAGGAACATTGATCAACATTGTCGAAATTAGATCACTCATACTAATATTCAATCATAATCACAAATGCTTAGCTGGAGTCCAGTTAGACGTTAATCAATCTCCGTCGAGTCAATTGCCTATCGAATTTGATAATAAGAAATCTCGAAATCAGGTTGGCTGTCAAACTTTGAGTCTAGTTTGAAGCATAGTTGAGTTGTTATTTTATTATCATTATTAACACGTCATCGCCATCTAATCCATATTCGGTATAATCAAACAATCATCAATCATCATGGATTCGATTTTAATTGAAGCCATCCATACACCATACAACAGTGGAAGCTACAACGAACAAAGAATTCCAAATGACGAGGCATCGTTTGTGTCCTGTGCTTTTGTTCGCCATTTCAGTCGGACACGTTGTTGTGCAATTCAAATAAGATATGACTCATCGTGATGATTTTTTTTTGCAAAAAAAATCTGCGATATACATACATACTCTCACTCTCATGCGTACCTCTGTAATACCTACTTAGGTACATGCACTTTTATCGCGTTATATTAATCCTCTCGGCGTAGTTTCACAGATCGTGTCAGCAGTACAGAGGAACAAATGACACTGTGAGAAATGCTATAAAATTAAAATACTTGTAGGGCAGGAATTAAGCTATGACGCGATGCCATGTTTTTGGCGTGTTCATGCACTACGATGGTAGTCATACTCATAATATACATGCGTTCAAACAGTGGACTTGTGACTTGTACATATTTATATTTACATCGGGTATGGACCTTGGAGATTTCACAGAAATCAGAGAATATCAAGCGATGATGACTAACACCGAACGAACCGAAAAGGCAGCTGGACTGGAATTGGGCCAGGTCCGTGAATTTGTGTGATGCATATAAAATGATGTAGTATGCATATGTCGTAGGCATACATACGTAGGCAAACGTCGCGGATAAAGATGTGAGCGTGTTGTACTTTTTAGTAGTTTCTTTCTGAACATCAAATCCTTTAAAGATTAATGTGGAATAGATAGGATGGAATGTATGGATGGCAAAGGGCACCTAACTACTACTATCCGTAACTCACTTCCTCTTATAGGTTGCATGCGTTTCCAGAATTAAGTTGAGCTACCGTGCAACGTGCAAGGTCAAACGATCGATTCATTTCTTGAATGAATGAGCATATGAACAGGAAATATGTGCATACAGTATCTTCAGCGATCACCCGTGTACATGCAAGTAAGATATCTTGAAATTTGTAAGCATTTTAGCCATTTAGAGATGTACAAAATTGGTCAGCACATCCTTTGAGACCTTTGACTTTGACGTCTGCTGCTGCTCGCTCTCATCCATTATGGTTTAGTTTTATGATATATAGATCTTCTAGCTCGTATCGTCTTCATTTCCGCTCTGAAGGTTTCCATCATTTGTTTGACTGACGATAAGATCAATATAATATGTACAAATGTACATTTGTTTAGACAGTCCAGTCCATTATATGAGCTTCAGCTTCAACATTTTATTTGATTGCTTTTGCTGTTGCACATCAAAAAGGTCCACTACGACTCGACTATGTGAAATGGGGCGCACATACATTAGATTGGGAATTGGGAAGTCATTATATGGTATCGCGTGCGTTTATCATATGTACATCTTCATATCACACAAATGCATTCATCGGTGTGTGTTTTTTCGGACCACTCTAGCTCTACACTTCGTATATTTTGCATCATTTTGTTTATGAACCAATAGGTCAAAATCTATATCATTATTTCGTACTATTTGTCTTCGTTCAAGGGATTTCTCAAGGTTTTACCGTATGCACACAGTTCCGCCAATCCTTCATACGAAATATTTATATAAATTGTGCGTTTCTGTATGTTTGTGTAGACAGTGTAGAGCTTACTCTTTATGGCCTCAGTTATGCTGAAAGCAACTCACTAAAATGTAGTAATTGATCAGTAATATAGATTCTATCCGTATATGACACTTGAAGGGGATTACAGGGAAGGAGAGGATTGGCGAGTGTAAAATTGTGGCAGTTGGGAAGTGAGCATGCATGCATGCTCACTTTTGGTAGCAAATTGGCTGTCGGTAGATGTTAAATACGGCAATTAACAACTTGTTTTATTGATGATAAAAACGATGTCCTGACAGTTCTGAGTAGCTTTGGACTTTGGTTTCACTTTTCTCTTTTTGGTGTTGGTAGCCTTCTCTTATAGCTGTTATTTTAGCCTCGTTATCTTCGCTATCATAAAAATAGAATCTGCACAAAAAATTTCGGAAAAGGCGAATGTGAACTATTCAAAAGATTTGGAAGTGGAATCTATAAGTACATTGCATGCATATTAGCGTATGAGCATTTCTGGTTGAAACTAGTGAGTTGAGTTGGGGTTGGTTGGTGTTTGGTTAATGTTTCTGCTCGTCATCAATTTTGACAGTGATGAATACCAAATATGCATAATTGTAGCACACCATACCATGTAGCATGACTATATAACTTGACCTGTTACAATCAGTTTTTGCTCTTCTCTTCCATGTTGACTTTGGATTCTTTTATGTAGCTCATATTTAGGGTACTGCATATTTGTATTTGATGGTATTTGGAATTGTTCCCAATTTTCCAGCTGTATCGTAAATTTGGCTGTATATCCATATTTTTGGTGCACTACTTTCTTACTTGTGTGATGTCATGTATAATGTATGCCGTTTTTGTTAAATATATTGAAGGACGCGAAAGATTAATGGAATAGTTAATGGAATATGGTATCATATCATTACACATTATTTAATTAAGAATGAAATGTTTGTATATCTGGCTGGGTGGGAGAGAATTTTGCAGTTCAGAATAATGCTTGAAATTAATTAAACGGTTTCCTCCACTCTATAATTGTGATGACGTGATGAGCACGTGCCTGAGGTTGCGCATGCGCATATGAGATATAACTGCATGACATAATATTATTAATATTACTCAGTTCCTGTCCAGATAATGCTCCAGTATTCCTGCCCTATCATCAGGAGTGAACTCATTCTGATGGTATTTCCAAAAATGAAAAATGTCATTATCTGTCAAGTGATTCCAGGAAGATTTTTCCATGAAACTACATATAGTCTATGAGTAACTACCAGCTGTATGTACTGAGATTACTAGTGTGTTTATAAAATGTGTGTTGTGTACTCATGTTCGATAACGTAATACGTCACACTCTCCAATGGGACTGGGACACCCCATCCACTTCCACGTGAAATGCATCCTTCAGTACGGACCATTATTCAGCATATTTAATGTCATGACTAGTAATCGCGCGTAGGTGTTTGTTTACATATCCCCACATTTGGACATAGTGGTCAGTTACTTTTAGAATGTCATTTGTATTCGTTAGGTGAAGTACCTTCTTTCGAGATCGAGGTACAGCACATATATGCAGTGGTAATGATGTCATCATGGATCATGGAACAAATCCTAACCACTTTTGACAAGTGGAAGAGACAATGCGTGGGTTATTGCAACGAAAAGAATAAACGAAGTTGGGCACAGTATAATGACCACGTTTTATGTGCATCTTACAATGGAAACTCAAGCATGTTCAATGTTTTGAAGTAGTTTACAGTTTTGTTGTAATTATGTATATATTACCTTTATATGAAACGGAAAACAAAACATGGTCAGAAATTGTGACGTGAGTGTGATGTTTTTATTTGTTTTAGCCAATTTCACTTGAACTTTCTTTTCGAGGTAGAAATAAAATCGAAATGCAGTCATATTTTTATAAATTTACAATATCCACAAATTCGGCTCTCGGCAAGTGAATTTATGTACAAAAGCAAATGCATAGTGCAACTGGGTTACGTGTCCTAATAATGCATTAGTAATGCAGTATTCAATTTATTCTAAAGAAGTGCATGTTAATTGAGATTGAGACATTTTCAGGCTTTAAGAAGTGTAGCACTTATGATGATACGTTTCGAGCGAAGTTTATAACCATATCTCCCATCCTTAGATTAAGAATCGGCAATCGGACTTTGAGTTTGAAGGTTACTCAAGTTTGCCAAATAAGCCAGTAAAGAACTTGTATCCCAGTTGTCGAGTTCTGCTGGAGACAGCCAGGAGAAGATGATTTAGTGTGCATTATGCACTGCTGAAAGAAAAGCGTTATCATATGTTGTGTTGGCATAAATTATCGTGAATATGAAGAGTGAGATTCTGAGAATGGGCGAACCTCAAAGGTAAAATGATGATGTCATCTATATTTACCTTTCACAATGGGAATACAGGATGAAACTCAAAACTCATCTTACGATTAGTATTAACATATTATGGGCATAACTGTCTAAACCTTTTCTTTTGTCAAAATATATGTATACCCACATTCACATTTCTTCTATTCCATTAGTCGAAAATGTGAAAGCGATAGCTTTTGAGCTAGGGATCTAGACAGCAAACTAGGTAAACATGGCTAAAAATATATTCATTAATTAGGCACATGTAACTCGTGTTGATAGCTTAGATAAAGGCATGGTAAAATGTATCTGTATCCGATCCGATGTGGTACATCGTATTCACCTAAGCGAGATCTGAATGTCATTTTTTGCCAACCATGGTATTACATGTTCCACGTGAAAATGGTCCAGTCCCATCCAACCTACCAACAAACATTTGAGCCACCTTCTCATATATTATCATTATCATCGCTTCATGTTTAATGTCCATGCACGTTTTTAATCAAGTAGTTGTAGACTGCGAGGGTGTATTGAGCAGGGGAATCTGTGTAATTTGGGTCTTAATATTAAACTTTGGCAGGTCATGATCATACGACTATGATTTTTTGCGAACTTTCCTGAACGTGTATTTATGTCTTGTGGTAAAAATTTCTCGGTGCGATGGAATGATGACAGTAATATAAATCGTTATAAAAGCATGACCAACTACAACCACGCAAATTGATCTAGTACGCATCGAGCCGTGGAAGTACTTGTATGAGCTGCAGAGCAATACAATTTGCAATTTTTTGGCACACGGTAGAATTCTTGAGCTTTTATGATGGATATGGATATGGGAGGGCAAAAAAGTCATCATTACGACTCAGGATACTTCCTTAAATGGAAGTGGCATTTTTTGCATGTACATTAATGACTACCTACTCTCATTTGTCGTCTCACACTAATAGCATATATACTCATTGTTGTAGGCAGGTGGATCGGAAATAATGACCACCTTAACAACGTGATACAGCACGTTATTCTGTATAACGTGTGTAAGTTGGATTTGGATAGGTGTATTATTTATTTGCATATATCAGTGTTGGAAAAAATTACAGGCCATATGCGTAAATTCACCTTTATCCTTAGACCTGTTCATATTTCCAAAAAAAGAAGGAGGCATTGTGTCATCATCATTCTTTTCTAATTTCCATTTGTTATTTTGTAGAATATAAAATAAGTGGCCAGCAAAAATGTTGGCGTTCAGTCGTATTCTAGATTGCGATCCGTGGAGAACTGTTTGCTGAAAACATCTTGAATCTTGACATCATAGCATACTAAGCGGCATTTGTTAGTTATACACAACGATGATGTCATCGTTTTTCACACATTGCATTGAAGGATTGTAAGCGGCTGTGTCAGTGCTAATTTTAACGATTAAACTCTCTTAAGTTAAGAGTTATATCTGTATATACTCTCTTACTGGAATCTTGCTTCAGCCCCACAAATCAGTTTTCGATATTCCACCGTTAACTCCGGTGAAGTTTAGTGAAAGTTACTACAAAATCTCAAGTTAACTGTAGTGTTTTTTGCTGCAAATTTTTAAACATTTCAACGATTTTAAAGGATTGCAAATCAAATCACTGTGTATAAGGTCGTTTCTTGTTTCCCCGAAAGGCCAATCATTGTTTGAGGTATGTAAGTAGCTTATTGCTTATCATGAATGTTCTATTATAATAAGTGTAAAGACGTTAGGTGTTCTGTGCAGAGCCTTGAACTTGAACGTATTGTATTCCATATGCTTTATAGTATCCTTTTCCAAAAAGAAACCTAACCAAATATATTTTTTCATCAGTTACACTTGTGGCTTTTGACGTAATACCATATATTCTGATGATCCGTTTACCCACGCAATCTCAGTTGTAACAGGTATATACAGCTCTCGTGCTTCAATTTTTTTATTTTTTACTGTATCTTAAGTACTTTTTATGGGGAAGTGTGTCACTGCATTTTCAGAGAATTGTTTCCAAACTTCCAAAATGGGGCATTCGACGATATTTGGAGAAGTAATAGGAAATAATTTTGAGTATAGTTGCAAGCAGTTTGACTGATTGATTTTTGACTGTGTGCGTCATGTTGACTCTAATCATCGCTCAAGTCTCTTCATATTAAGATGTTCGAAGTACTATATACCTAGAAAAATTTGAGATGTCTGCAATATAAATGTATGTATATAATGTCACTTACGCAAGCAAATGTCATATGTCTCTGATGTCTCGTGGCATTATATTATCCCGTGCTTGAACTCATTTTCTTTTCTGATGTGATATTTATTTTAAAAATCTTACGTGAATTGCATATTGATGACAACACTTCGATTCACCATTTATTGCATTTTGATGTGGCTCGAAGAAAATTGTTAGAAAGGTTTATGTGAGTGCTACGTGTCTACGTGCATGCATCTGAGAAAAGTTGAACTCCTGCCAAATCAGTGGGCGATAATAGATTTCGAATACAACGTATTTGAGAAAATATCGAAATTGTGAGAGATGAACTAGGCTATACTCATCTCATCATCGCCATCAGTGTAGCGTTCCAGCGAACGTACATTGCACACGTGGAGTAAAATGCATTCAAACGCAATATGCTACGTCAATGATATATTCCATCCGCACTCGCACTGTATTTTCAACTTTTCTTTCAGGCAGTTTAAAAATAAATTTTTCAATATAAGTCAACTTCATATTCGCCATTTGTAACGATGATTCTGAGCTTATAGCTGTATGGTATATAGTACATCGACTAAAACTATCCACGTACAAACAAATGAAAGCAACCATCGTGTGTAAATTATGTAAATGAAAGCAAGGCAAGGTCTTGGTTTTGAAAAAGCGAAATAAAAGTGATGTCGTGTTTTTAAGGTTACTCGTCCGATTTATATGCACAAAAATGCGAAAAATCTTTGCGATTCCTGGTGGAATTCAATGTAGAAATTCTTAATAGCTCATCGAAGGACAAGGCATGACATGAAAGTTAAAGAAGAACATTTAAACTCACTTGAACTTAATTTTCTCTAAACTTTGCAATCACGAAGTACGATCAGAGCATGTCATTATGATCGATACAAAGTTTAACATCTTATTGTCGTGATCTCGTGTCTAGTATTTATTGTAAAATGTAAATTGGTACATTACATTTGGAAGAGTTTGCTATCATGTGGGAAATCAAAGTATGTATATAAATAGTGATGATTAGCTGTGATTCAAAAGAAAAGCATTTCAATCTACACTGCACAAATATTTTTGCGTGGTATTTTCGTAGATAAGTTGACGGAATTCCTTAGTTTATTGTAGACTGTGTCGTTGTTTGATATGCATTCTTGAGGTAAACAGAGAGCTACGCTTTAGTGTTATAATTGAAAGGCTTCACTTTACGTTCTGTTCCGTGCTCTCTTAGATGCTACAATGTTGCACACTACCGCATTTCACCGATTTTTAATGTTCGCCAGCCCATCTAAAAATCTGCATCTCCACGTCATTTGAATTCCCCATTTGCTGTCGTAGTCAGTATGGAACGCATTACGCATTTAGTCTAGTATCAATCTATCAAAAAATTTAGGATAGTGGGGCTGGGACTATGGGACATGTTCCCCGCATAATCTAGGACTTCATGTGATAGCTTACCGATTTCACTCTCTAACGACACATGCAACTGCTGCCTTGTAAAACATGGAAATGAAGATGACGTTTCGTGGTAATAAAAATGTTTGGCACCATGTGCCGAGCTTTTGCAGCAAAAAATATGGCAGAGCGAGTTGCGTGGTCGTTGCCTTCTACGTTTTACTTTATAAATTTTCAATTTTCTTACAGAGGCAAGAAGTAACTTAGCTTAAAAGAATTTGCATGTGTATGCGTCGTATTAAAATGTGTTCATGATATTCACATGCACACGTACCTACCAAGAAAACAAAACATGATCGGGTTTGGCCCGAACGGTTTATTCCTACGAACAAGATCAACGGAAAACGGAATATTAAACTGTACTACGACTTGAACCAAGTGTTCACTTCATGTAACCTTTCCAACAAAGTTGATGTACGATTTCACTGAATGCTTAGATGATGTATAGGTAGGTATAAGCGTGCAATATCAGGCGCAAAAACTTCCATGAATATGGAACAGGACCACAACTAATCTCAGAAAAGTAGATCACACACAACCGGTCTCCCTTGCCAAATGTCATGGTTGTTTTATGTTTTATTGAAACGAACCAGAGCGTTGTAAAAAGCCAAGTTTACTTTTACTATACACTCTATTTCTATTGTCTTAGGCATTAGCGGTATACTTTCTATGTATATTTATGTATACACTTATCGTTAGTTGGAAGTTGGAACAACTTTAACTTTATCACAGTACATTGTTTTTGCAAAGGCTAAATACAATGCCAAAAAGTTTAATAACGCCTTTTGATGAAAGTTGAGCCAGGGAAAATCGGAATTCCGATTCGGATATTGCTCCAAACCCCAAGGTCTACTATAGAGGCATTACCATATGTCGGACGGGAGTGTTTGATACGGTTGCTTAATAAATCCAGCCGAGTTAATTACCTATTTAACCAAGTTTATATGAGCCATCACGATCCACTTCATAGTTCCTTTGTTTGACATTAAGAATCGATTTAAGTGATACTATATACATACTTACTAATTACTCCACACCTTGCGTGTTTCAATGTGGATCGAGGCTACAGGTACTAGGTACATGATTTGTAGGACATCCTCGTTATTTTAAATTTTAATAATGACGATCATTTGTCATGATGGATGGGTGTTCCATGGAGGCCTCTTTCAATGTCAACACGGGTGACAACTAAAATTCCAGTAAAATACATCTAAAAAAGTTTATCATACAATTTCATTTCCATTTCAATTGCTTTGCATGTGGCTAGTATATGATTTTACTTCTCGTTGGGAGAAAAGTGAGAAAATGAGGGGAACGTCTTTTCATTGTAAGCAAGCGCTCCAAACGTCCAAATGAAAGTGCTATACATAAATAAATTTGGTACACCACTGCGCTGGATTGTAGAATAATTACAAGTATTATGTACTTGGCACAAGTGTCTATTTAGTATTTAGTTGCGCAGTTTTTACTGTCCCATAATGATGATGATTTTCTGAAATTCCCCGTGCTTTTGTGTTGTTTACGGGTTGGATTGGTCTTGAAAGGTGTTTGATATATGGCAAATCTGACATTGTCTTTTGACATTCCATTATGCAAGCTGGTTGTTATGAAATATGAGCACTCCACCCACCCTTACTTTACCTCGATTGTATCTCTTAATTGTCCAGCGAAAATTGTTGAGTCATGTGGAGGAAGGAGGATGGAAACCGCAGTACTGAAGGAGAAATAGGACAAAGGATGTCTGTCTTGTCTTGCATCCCCGCAGCAGGAGTTTGCCTGAATTAGTATAAATTTTCCTTGTTGTTTCTCACATTAATTACTTTGTGATTTTGTCTGGGCGTATATTCTCGTATCCTAATTCATTTCATATTCCGAGACCATTACCTAACCAAAAATCAATTTTGCTTTTGTTCCTCTTGATGATCTCATGTAAAAAGTTATTTTAGCTTGTGAACGGTTGGGTGAATACGTGCAGCGCAATTTTTGTTTCATATTAACTTATTCAATACGTGTGGTGTGTGGGACGAGTGACTGACGAGTCCGTATCGGGCACACGACATGTGCAAAAAAATAGTTGTGAGCTTGAGCAAGGTGTGAACAAGCAAATGTCGAGAGGATGTTTATGTCAATTCTTTCTGGAGTTCTCTTCACTCAAATAGGATTCATAGATAGTTAACTCCAGTAATTTCAGGCGTGACACAATGCAAGACTTGATGTGTACATGAATGTATGTATGCCTACATAAAGTTAGATCGATGAATTATAATATTCATTCACTTAATATATATATATATATAAATGTAAGTATGTTTGTATGTATACATGTACTTAACAACATGATCATAACCTTGGCTAAGGTGAAAAGTATTTTCCACACTGCAGTTATGTGTTTGCATTTTGAATGGCTACTGATGATGCATGAAGGAGAAGAAAACGCTTAGGTACTCGCATGCATAATATAATATATTATGTCTAATCTTACTGTAACTCCGGCAGTTTTTGTCTGCTATTCTGGAGCCAGTTTTGTGGCACAGGGAAAGCCACACATTTTTGGTTTTTGGACATACTTTGAAAACTTATGCATGTGGGTGTCATTTTTTCTGTGGAACGTGCAGACGTTCATTTTAAATGCGCACAGATCTCATCATTAAGAAGTTTGGCAATCGGTCACATGATGACTAGATGCAATGCATATAAAAACAGTTTTGGCAGTTTTGCGACAAAATCCAAGTAGGTTATAATAAGATGTTTGCAAATAATAGTTAGGTATTTGAACAACTTTTGGGTTGAGAAGAGCTGTTGAGCGATGAGCCATGCCAGGGCCGATGTCTGAAACAAGGCAACTTTCTATCTGTAAAAGAATTTCAATAGATTGAAAAAGTGAAATTCATAATGTGGGTCAGAAGACTGGGTGAAGGCGATTCACCAAACCGTAGGACATGTATGCTTGCTATAAAACCTGATTTTATGTCACAGTATGCCAGCCCCTCATCTCATCACTTGGGCGATACATGATAACTATAATGCTTGTTAGTTACTTGATTCTGAATCTTTTCTTGACTTTCCATTTCCTGCAACACTCAACACTAATATTTCTGCTCGACTTGAAATAGAATGGCGATACAAAGGCAGTAAAATCATCAAATCAAATAGCGGTGTTCGCAATGGATAGTTTTGATGTCTTTCGAAATCGAGGTGGTGGTACACAAAGCGACAACGTCTTTACAAGAGGTGGACAACGGAGGTGGAGTGTGTCGCGTCGTTTGGCTAGTTTGGCACCAGCAAACTATTTTTTGGTGAATTATTGCTATCAACAAAGGAATATCTTCATTCAACGCATAATTGATGGCGATAAATAATTATAGAGGAGAGATGCATCATGCTTAAAATGGAAATGCAAAATTCCTCGAAATAAGCTCTGAGAAAGTTTGGGTTATTGTTGTCATCTTTGTTCGTTGCATGTATGCGCAACAGATTAAGCAATAAGATAAATCGATGCTTAAATATCAGAAGGTGTTAAGTAATTCTTTAAGAAAAATGCAGAAGGGGTTAACTAATTCGTTAAGAAAAATGCAGAAGGTGTTAAGTCATTCTTTAAGAAAAATGCAGAAGGGGTCAACTGATTTTTAAAGTTGCGGTGCAGAAGGTGTTTACTTCGAGAAAAAAAAATTCCTCTGAATTTGGTACCAAAATGATCGGAATTTTCTGGCGAATCAAATGGCATATGAATCTCAATATGCCCCAATGACAAGTTTAAACACCTTCTGCACCACAACTTAAAGAATTAGTTAACCCCTTCTGTATTTTTCTTAAAGAATGAGTTAACCCCTTCTGCATTTTTCTTAAAGAATTAGTTAACCCTTTCTGCATTTTTCTTAAAGAATGACTTAACACCTTCTGATATTTAAGCATCGAAATGTAAGAGACCAGCATCTCGTGCCGTGGTGCCGTGTACGCTCTTGAGGTGAGTCCAAACTCGGACCATATTAGGCGATCATTTTCTAGTAACAAGGAACAGGTCGTTTTTGAATGCACGTTGAGATTTTCATATTCATATTCCCTTCCCGTATTATGTTTCTCTTTGTTTCACCACTGGTTATCTGATTGTGTTGCCTCAAATTTCTGAGTGCACATTGTATAAATAAATGTGCGCAAGAACGAAAGCCGTGTATATGCGTGGTCGTGTGTGTGCTTGTTAGTAATGCCTTGAGTTCAAGGAAATAGGGAAAGCTACCGAACACTATCGTTTTGACAAATCTTGCGTTGTGAAAGGACAGTAACCTGATCGTTTACATGATACATACTATTACAATTTACTACTTCAAAAGTGTGCCTACGACAGTATATTTTATCTTAAATGTATCTATTATTTATTTTCATCTACCATTGTATGATTTTGATTGACCTGAATTTGAACATATGTATAAGTAAAGTAGGTAATGAAATTTCAAAACTGTTTCTAACTCGTGAATATTTTCTCTTGATATTTCAGACGGGCTTTCCATTTGAAGATCTCCGAAGTGGTGCTCGAGCGAGATTTGACGAATTCGCCAATCGTCATCCAATGTTCTCCACAATGCGTACTCAGTCTCCCTCGTGGAACTTTGATGATCCATTTGCACACCATGGCTTCCCACGGGATCGTCACAATTCAGGCTCCTCTGGAGCTGGCTCGGGTGCTTCGACTGCCAGCACTGGCGAAGAGCGTGTGATTCCAATTCAGATTATTAGAGAGGACTCGCCGAAACCTCAAACACAACAACGAGGAAAATCGCCAGCTGCCCAAACCCGAGTAGTTCCAGAGCCATTTGCTCCACCTCAACCTGCAGGACCCCAAAGATGTAATACAGAACCGAATCACCCCATTGTAGCTGAGGAACTCCGTGGTGCTAGAGCCCAGTCTGCTCCACCAGTACCTCAAAATGGAAATGTCTCCAGAGCAAATGTTGACACGACTGACAGTAGGCCACAAGCAACCCAGATTGGGGGACATTGTAGTAAATCCCCGAAGGCTGAACCTCCATCTTCAACCGCAGCCGGAGGTGCACGCAGTATCCCTATTATCATCGAGGGTCGTAAAACTCCAGTTGTCAACTCCTCTAATGGAACTTGCAATAGTGACCAGGGTCCTCTCAAGGCTAATCAACAACCTAAAGCTTCTCGACCTGCCGAGCGTTCCCCAACACCACCCTCGAAGAAGCCAGCTCCCCCGAAGGACCCGTTAGCTCAAGTAGCGGCAGTTTTGGAAGAAGTTAAGGAGTTGGAAAAGTTAGTTGACGTGTTCACTGGAAGTTCTAGGGAAGACAGAGAGTATCTAGTCTTAGATGAGATGTTAACCCGGTGCCTCATTAAATTGGATGTGGTTGAGACGGAAGGACGAGATGACGTTCGTACCTCTAGGAAGGAATGTATTCGATACATTCAAAGTTGCATCTCAAAGTTAGAAAAAAGAATCCCTTCTCCTCCTGAACCGGAGGAAGGACGAGAAAGTGATCCAACAATGGAGTCAGGTGGAAATTCAGAACAGTTTGATGATATGGAACTTGGGTCTCAACCAGTCCCATCTGATTCTACTGAGAAACCTGAGGACAGTCTTTCACAGTCCTCGAGTAATACTGGAGGATCCCAAACAATGGACGTTGATGGACCCAATAAAAATACCTCCAGCAGTGATGGCAAAGCATCTCAGCTCACCACAGATGCAAATGCTGGTGGTCAAGCTGTAAAGGCTTAATATTCTCAACTTCTCGCAGCTACCTGCAGTTGCTTTAAACCAAAAACGAAGCTAGCTAACATTGAGAAAGCACTGTTACGCGGAGGAAAACCGCCCAACTAATGCTATACCAGTACCAGTAATTTTATTATTCTGCCTACACGTCAACGTAATAATGTATCTCTCCATCGCTGCTGTTTTGTTCAGTTAGACTATACCTAATTTACAATGTAGTAATAATTACGCAGCGTTGACCTTTCGACGGTCTCTGAGTAATTTAGAAATGAAAAGCACATGCAATTATTATTGTAACTTCTAATCATAATGTTTTTGTTTACGTTTTTTGCCCTCCGACAGTAATGAATAATATGTTAAACCCAGTATAGCATTGTTTAAACCGTAAACCATCCCTGTGGTCAATAAAATGTACGTTAATTCTGAACTGTAATAAACGAAATCACTGTCCTTTGCTATTCTTGAATTAATGTTAGGCGTAAGCGAAAACTGTAGCAAGTGTACTAACTATATATGCGATTGCCTGTGATACACAAGTTATAGCAAAAATTGTTCAGCTTTGTTCATGCAGTTTGCCGAAAGTATCCACTGCCTGCACTTCAACGTGCATGTGCATTTTCTCTTCAACCAAATCACAGTGTGGATTAATCAAGGTTCGAGGGTCTAACTTATTAGGCTGCTAGTTTATGAACAGTTCCTTAAAAATGGCCATCTGTATTTGAAAATTTTCATTTATTGTCATAATTAGACCTATATGACTCACTTTGATTGCAATTCACAAAGCCTAAATGAAATCGGTAGCGGAACAAGATTAAATGCTGTTGGCCTTGAAAATTTGTAATTCATCCCATTCGAATGAGTACGAGTGAATGTGTGCACCTTCGTTTCAGTTTTAGGAGTTATGTAATTATAGTATATACTTCGATCGAACTAGTAAACCTGAAATCTATATTATAATTGTTAATGTAAACTTACTGAAGAATGCTTCAGTGGTTTTGATTGAGCATTTCTTTGGTTCTCTGATTTAAAGAGACTGGCTAGACACTCAAGTCAATGTATTATACCTACGTAATTTTATTATAAATGCATAATAAAATACATAATATTGTTTTCATTTGAATTAAGAGATTTTTCAGTTGTTTTCGGATATTGTGCGAACAATTTGTACGGGTTTTTTGTTTGTTTGAAAGTTTTCAGTTTTGTTTGTAAAATCAGAGATATATAATTGGATGGATAGCAATGTTTTGCAGTATTAAGAAGTTTTTAAGGTGCAGTTTTTTAAAAGAATACGTTCGGCATTCTGCCATCAGTTCGAATTTGGGATGAAATTATACAAAGTTATGCCAGTAGTTTTAAGTTAGTATCATTATCAAAGTGTAACATATGAACAGACACGTATATAGAATCTGATTAAGCTTATACTTCACTTACCGACAAGGGGAAGCAATGAGGTTCGTCTCGTGTTACGAGTTACGAAGTACTATAACACAAATTTGTAATCAGAGCAATCACGTAAAAATTAGTAGCACGAACCAAAAGTGAGGTCTGATATATAGCAAACATATACATATATGTACATCACACTAGTTACGAATATAGAAGTGTAAAAATGCATGCATCTTTTGAATGATATATAGTTTATTGTTAAGAAATACATTTCGGTGTGTATATTACTTTTGCGATGCCTTTATGGTTAATTGTTATGATAATGTTATGATTGTACAGTGTGAGTGGATATGTGGCTAGAAAAATAAAAACTATCACATTTCAATTACAAAATATTCTACGAATGCACTTGCATCATTTCCCCTTTCCCCACTTTTCTGGATTTTAGATCGCTATTCATCTTCCAATATGCGAAGTTAACTTGGGAAAACCGATGATTGTTCAGCGAACTTGCAACTTCCGGAGCGTCACGTCACATTATATTGATCTTGGCCATTCAACTGTGAAACTTGTCATTCAATAAAAAAATCCCTAGTCTTGCATGTTTTTATGATAGAAAATTTGCACATTATGTCATAATGCATACAAAAAAAGCTGAAGAGAAAATAGTTGAATTCTCATACAAGCCCTTTCATAACTTTACGCACACATAAGTGCATACAAGATATACCATCCAATCCAGTCATAAATAATAATAGAGAAATTTTGACAGCATATTTTAAACTACAAAAAAGCAATTGAAGGACAACATACTAAATAGATATTTAAGGAGGTACATTTATATAATTTAACGATTCTCGTTCACGCAGTGGCATGAAAGGTCAAGTAGGACGATGACATGTTACTGACGATGAGTCTTGACGCACATTTTGTGGCATGATGATGCGATGAGCGATGGAGGAAAGATTTTATGCATAAGCAAAAACAACTTGTATTTGCATTCGACATCCCAATCTGTAATCCCTAATTAAGAGATGATTAATCGTTTCATGCTTCATTCAGTTTGCTTATCATTATACTAATTCAAAGGGAATCATTATGCGCAGAAACTCGACTCCGCAAAAAATACAATTTTTCTGTAAATTTCCTTTACATAATTGGCAGGTTGTATTGATCGCTGAGATCACAGATCGCTCCCTTGTAATTTTAAAAGAACGTTTTTTGCAGGTGGCATGTAACATGTAATCATCATATAATTTATACTTCATTACTTCACGTGGGATAATTTTAACAAGGCCTGGGTCCCATAAATTTTGGTTTATGTTTTGGAGCAGGCATACTTAGAATTCTCGATTTTTCTCGTTTTCTTTTCAATTATGACCAATGCATTGGACATCTAAAATTTCCAAAAACTAAAATAAATACAAAATTGACATCTTCGTGACTTTTCATACTCCCCATCCACTACTCACCTTCACCTATGTATATCTATGTAACATATAGTTGTGACTAGTTGACTTGCCAAAAAAAACACCAAGCATAAGCGTTACTCTCTTTTCAGCGCCCAGAAGCCAGTTTTCACTTCCTCAGTTTCGTCGCATGAAGAAGGCGTATTTTACCAGCGATCAACGTCGTCGCTTCCCTTCCATTTCCTCTCTTTGGCAAGAGTTGTCACTTTTGAAGCGTGGATTCACGATTCAGTATAGCATATCGCCTGCATGTGACCAAAAAAAGCAATTTGTTTTTCACCTTTTTGCTTCATCTCATTACATCACAGAAAAGGTGGGCTGGACGAACACCTTAACTCGTCGTTTTCAAATTCAATATACTCGAGGAAATCTCACATTTCTGTTATCACTTCGATTCTGAAGTATTATTCCTCACCGCTTACAATTTGTCCTGTGCACGATATGCACTTCGTGAAGAGGCACAAGTTACAAATTAAATATTCAAGTCATGCATGCCAAAAAGATGATAATGCAGGCAAACATGCATACAAAGTAAATTATTGATGATGATGAGATGATATGCAATATGCAAGTACATAAAATGACATAACATTCGACGAAATTGACGATTATGAAGGGACATGAAGGAACTAGCACAGATAGGGATTAACAAGCGATCGGGAAAAAAAGAGGAAGAACGAGTTGGGAAGAGGATGATGGTGTACAAGAAAGGGAAAGGGTATAAAGTTGCATGTTTGTGAACATCCAATTTTATTCTCGTTATATAATGTTTGTACTGATTAAGATTCCTTTCGCATGAAAACATCTTAATGATATGATAATCGCATGTACTTTTCCTACAACAACTCTCAAGCATGGGATGGACATTGTAGCTCGTGACCTCTTCTGCACTTTGTCAATTTGTGCGGCAATTCGTTGTGTTATGTAGTTATAATATTACACAATAACACAAATTTGTACTTGACAATCAATTTAGTTATCTTTAAGAGGATGTGAGGATGTGATACGAAATGGCGAGAATCATGTCTTTCGCTAATTGCTCCATCGTGTTTTTATACTTAAGTCCTTTGGTACGCTAGCGAACACTTGTACACGTTCTCTGCATGTCATGAACAATGGACAATCCCATTAGCTTAACCATATTTTCATAATTTTATGTACATGTTCTAAGATCTTAAAGGTGCTCTGACCTCCAGCTGCGTCAAAAGAAAATGCATAATTTTTGAAAATTCACTAATATTTTTGATTTCTACAAAATTGATTGATCATGCAGCTTTAAATGTCTTCTCACGTTCACGTCCTATTCCTCCACAACGAAAATGATAGGTGAGTGAAATGCATGACTTCCGGTCTAAATCTTAATGTCCACAATTTTGCTACTATATCGGAGGAGTGTGTATATGTGATTTGAACCAAGACAATTTGTATTACAAAAGCCCATTTTCCCAATTCAAGACAAAAGAGGAAGGAAGTACGCAGTAGCGCAATGTGCCTTTGGTAGCATACATTTCTAATTTAAAAATGACATTCACGATTACAACTCGTGCTATAATCACGAAACATATGTAAAATTGTTCTTCCCTTCCCTAATAAACCTATTTTTTGAAGAGGGGTGTACGTCTAAAAAATTGGAATGGTCATTCATCCGTTTCCCATTTACTGAAATGGTTATCCGTGTTAATTACAAACTTGTGAAATATGTGTAACTTTGCCGCACATGCATGCCCGCTTCTGTGAACAACTCACGCAGCAAATGCTTTACCCTTTCATCACGCCAAAATTATAGATTCGCACTGAGAACTGGGTGAAGCATGAGCAAATAAGTGTGCATACGTTACCACATCAAGAATGTTGATAAACGTTGTTGTAAGCACGTCGGAAGATGAAATAGTACATGATATCGGGTATGAATATAAAAGTTCTAAAATGCGCTTGCCACTCTACAATTTAGCGGCTTCTGGTGTTCTCTTCCTATTACAACGCTAAAATATATAGTGCGCACCCAAGCGCGTGTACAATTTTGAGGAACTGATAATTGGTCTTGCTTGACCTGTGCAAGCAACTTCATCAAAAAAAGGATGTTCTGTAATGCAAGATGCAAGTTGCTGGTTTGATTGGTAAAGAGTTTGTCATCGTGCGAGTAGATTTGAGCATTTGCAGTTAGGAACAGAAACATCGTAAAATTATGTGAGAACGTTGGAGCAGTTAGGAATTGAGAAAAAATGTAGGTTATTAGAAATAAATGAACTAAAATAACAATATTTTGCTGACTCATTTTCTAGTGTAAATTTGAACAAGAACAAAAAATGGCATTCTTTTGCCAAATAGTGGATCGTCATAAATCTTTGGGGAAAATGATATAATTGCAATTTGGAATGACCCATTTGGTACTGTGTCAACGGACAGACGATGATACGATGATACATAGCGCCTTCAAGCTTGTGAACAGGAAAACTTCAAACTTCGTTTTGGCTTCTGTCCGAAATTACTTAACCGTTAACCGCATTAATATTTAAGACTGTACGAGATAATCTCAATATAAATAATTGCATCAAGTCAATATGAGTAAAGTCAATATAAACTGAGCAATTGGGAATTGTGAGCTTCTAGATATCATATATGTGCTTATGTAAGATTTTCTCAATGATTCAGCTTCTGTGTAAGTAAAGTACCTAAATCCCCAAAAATGTGGCTGGCCGAACCAATTCATATTCATTGCAAATAACGAACATATCGCTTAATATGCAACGCAACAATGTTTATCAAAAAAAATTGTCACAGCTTGACCAGCCGAACACAATGTGCTTCCGCTTGAGTCATTTAGCGTGAAATTCTCAAACCAAATATTCAAAACCAAAATATTTGCTCTCGGCAATAATAAAATTTGAGTCGTTTGTCATAATGATAATTAGTTGGTATAAACAATGTTTTAAAATCCCAACACAATCTCGTATAAAATGGCACCTGTCGCCTATCACGTATATTATAATTCAGATAGGCATACAAAATCAATTCAGCATATCAATTACTCTTACACACCGGAAGTAGAAATAAACATGTCTCTATATTATAGTGTTATGCTATTTGAAAAATTATCTAAATGTTACTGATGTTTTAGATGGTTAATTTGACATGACTAGCATGTAACTAGTTTACAAACAAAAATTTTGTTAACACAAAAGTGCGTTTTCATGCCTCAAGGAAGATGATGAGTTTAGACGTGCATTACTGCTCATTTCAAGTGGAGCTCTGTTGATTGTTTTTTATTGCATCGAATATTTTTTCTTTACAATGATTTAGTAGACATATGAGCTTACTTAATAGCAATTCTTAAAAGTGCATTGTTATGCATTCCAATCCTATATAGGGCTTATAAGACATTTATTCTAGATAATATTTAATTACAACTCTCTGAGTAAGCATACTTACATTAAAGCCCAATAATTAAATAAAACGCCTTATTTTCCGAGACGGCTGTTTCTGAAAATGAAAAATCGAAATGAAAAACTGAATGCTCATATCTCGTAAAAAATACCAAAAAAAAGTTAGTTGAGCTTGGGTTTGGTTATCTATCAATAGAAACATGCATCGTACATGCTACATAGCAAGATTTTTACATTTAATTTAAAAGTAAGCGTGAGTTTTGTGTAATCACAATCAGACTACACAAGAATAGTTAAGAAAAGAAGGTAGCAGAACCAAGAAGAGCCAACTAACTAAACACATACCTAAACATAAACATGGTATTTTAAATACCAACATATTAAAGATCTAAGGCATTTTTGTAGCATTATAAGATTCTTTGTCATTGGTTAAACTGTAGCAAACTGGCTTCAATGCTTCTACTCTATATTTAAACATATTTAAAGTATACTTCCTTCCGAACATACCTTAGAGCTACTACGATATCCCACCAATAGTGTGACCTATGACTGGCCAATGTAATTAAGCAATACACATTGTTCTACGCATAATATTATGAAATTCAATTTCCCATTTTCACACGTTATCATACATCTGCGCGATAAGCACCAAGCGAACATATGATACTCACACCCTTGCCCATTCAATTCGATACAACCAAGTATCTACATACCTGTCGAACTATAATTTTTTACAGTCAATACTCATTAATTTCACTGCAAAGTCGAGGGAATGCGAGGGGCAATATATGTATATGGCTTATGGACGGCGGACGGCTAAAGGGCTCACTAGATCTATATATGCTGCTCGTCTACGTAACATTTTTTTCTTTCAACTGTCTAAACTCTAAAGGCAGAAAAAAGTTGACAGATCTGCTTTTTCACTGCTGGGAAAAACACATGCATGCATAATAATGCCGTTGCCGACACTTGTCTACTATGGGTGAGGTATGGTCGTTGTGCGAAAGCGACATACAGCGAATGCAACAAAGCGCATTTCCTTTAGTTGAATGCGAAAAAGTATACAAGTAATTCATATTATTTGATTAGGAAGTTTTTATACGTTTGTCTATATCGTAGCCATTAAGTGTTAGGTAAATTCATGTGATTAAATACATTTTCAGAGCATTTTTCTTGCGAATGCATACATTAATAATTTGAGCACATTTCATATTTCACGTGGGGTTGGTGTGTGAGGTAGAGGTAGTAGAGGTACACTTCACTCAACTAAATATATGCATTTGACTCGGAAGGAAGTGAGTACGACTTCGAGAGAGATCTTGACATTCTATATTCTGTCATCATTTGTTGTATAACACCTCGCACACAGCAGATAAGTACGTAGAATCCTATCTTCCGCGCAGCTTTCTACTTTGCCCATTTTGAATTCAAGTGTCCATCAGGAGTAAAATTGCGTAATTCACTTGCTCGCGTGTGTGTGACAAACGGAGTTGGTGTATATAAATTTTCCTTATCATACATATTGGCACTCTTCGTGGGAATCGAATGTAGTCGACTTGCGGCGCTTCTTGAGTGAAGTGCTCCTTTGTGGAAACGGAAACAGGACTGTGGTGTCCTCTCAAAGTATTCGAAATATATATGTTCATGTGAGTGTTCCGCTCTTCGCCGACTTGTGACGCGCACTTCACATTCGTTATCTACCCTCCGATGAATTACCCACCTCCGTTGTGATAAGTGTGGTTTCGGAAAGAATTTTTTTTAAAATATGGTTAATTTGAGAGTGGTTCAGAAGTGTCAGACCACAATGGTTATTCCGTTTCTCATTGTTTTTCTGACGATCCTCGTGGATCTTACAACGGCACAACAACTGCCGGATATGCCAGGTATGCATAGCAAAAACCATTAATCCCTGAAAGAATTCTTTGATTTCCCCGAAAAATATGAGAGCATTTCGCAATTTCATAATTTTTAAGGCCCCCCTTACCCTGATCGCTGGGGTAATAATAGATGGGGAGTGAAGTATGATCCAAGGGTGCATGGCAGAGGGCGACCCTCACATCATCAAAGTTCTTCTGCAAGTTCTCCAGGTCCATGGGGAGGTGCACGTAACAACAACTTTCAACACCAACAACATCGTCCTGTCGAGGACGAACCAGTTAGGTATCGCGGAGGAGGTTCCTCATCGTCCTCCTCGCCCCCGTCGTCATCTCGTGGGAAATGGGGTCCAGGGCTGAAGCCTATCGTAAGTAGCCTAAAAAAGTATAGAGACATCTACCGCAATAAACGACAGCGGGCAAGTTCCTCCTCGTTTAATCCGACAAGTGACAGTTTTAACCGTGACTCGATTGACCGATACGTGAAAAACTACATGAATCACTACAATAACGTGGCGCAAATACCTTCCGCTCCCTCCGACTTGGTTAGCATTCAAAATTTTGCGAGACCAATCGACCTCAGTAGTAACTTCCGGTCTAGTGACCGTCGAAGTAGTAGAGGGCACACTAGCCTTCACACTCCCACCTCCAGGTACAGTGCTGCTGAGCCAACTACCCGAAGCAAGGCTGTCTACCGTACTTATAATCCCCAACCAGACTTTCTTGTTGGACAGAACCGGAAAACTAGTACGATCCACCGGAACTTTGCAAAGACCCTGAGTAACATTTATAACGACTATCAGCCTGGTGCTGAGAATACTCACAACAGCTTTGACAGTGAACGTATTAGTAGTAGCAGTGCCGGAAGTAGTGTAGCGGCTAGTGACGCCATCAGCAATTCCATAATCGTTGCTGATGACGATTCCTATCCCCCTTCCCCTTCACTCAGACCCAGACCTTCTGCTGTGAGGGGAAGCAGTTACAGTAGTACTGGAGGCAAACCTCCAAAAAGACGTAGACGCCCAACAAGCAGCAGCAGTGTTGGCTCCAGACGACCACTGTCTGCGCTCGACTTGTACGAAGACACTCAGGCCGGATATTCTCCTGGTGTTGGGCCAAGTGCGGTCTATTCTGAATCAGTAAGTGGTGGGATAAGTTACTCTGGACCAAGGAATGTAGGAAGTTATTCATCTGGATCTCCTTTGAGCTCCTACTCGTTTTCTGGCGCACCTTCGAGTTCCTCCTATTCTGGCCCGCCATCGATGAGCTCATATTCTCCGAGCTCACCTTTCGACCCGTTTTCTTCCGGTCCAGCAACACTTTCCCACCCTGTTTCCTCCTTTGACAGTTATGGACAAGTACCTGCTGCCCCAGTGCCTCAATACTCAATGCCCTCCCCTGACTCTTACTTTCCTGCTCCAACACAACCACCTAAACGTAAGTCTAAACGCAAGAAATCCATTTTGCAGCACACTCCCATGAATGTTCTGAGAGGTTTGCTTGGGCGAGATCGAGGTCGGGACCGTGATCGTGAGTACAATAAGGCGTACGCAAATCTTCCTCATTTGTCGTCGGCATACGGAGGACCACAGATTCCAACCGGACCCCCACCACAAGTACCACAATATTCGTACAATCCTTTAGCTAATACGATTGCCAACGGGCTGGACTTCTTCGGAGGACCACGCCAGCCTGGATTTGGAGCACCAGGTCAACCTCCATATGGAAGACCACCGCCAAAAGGTGCCTATCCATTCTCTTTTAATGGGAAGCCTCGTCCTCAGGGACATCCTGGTCCCCGGTTGCCACCAAAATCGATAATCGAT
This sequence comes from Heteromurus nitidus, assembly GCA_034687055.1. Lineage (NCBI taxonomy): Eukaryota > Metazoa > Arthropoda > Collembola > Entomobryomorpha > Entomobryidae > Heteromurus > Heteromurus nitidus. The sequence goes on along the minus strand of JAQFZW010000871.1, from coordinate 15,688 downwards.
CTTTTAGATGATGCCAATAGTGGGCAGGAGAAGGGGAATAAAGAGGTATGTAGAACCTTAAAAGCTTCGAAGAAAACATAAGTGGTCACATTAATTAATTCAAACCATTTCTTTTTTTAAATCCTTGCTAAAAGCAGCCATACAAAACCCATTATAGCAACTGGCCACAAATCTTCACTGCAGTGGGCAGTGGTGTTGACGCCGTAGCTGGAGGAGTTCACGCCATACGCAAGGAAATCTCCAAGATGACTGGAGAAGCAATGGCCAAGGGCATCATGATGGGTGGAACTGCAGTTCATGAAGTCTCCAAAGGAATGGCTTCAATGATTAGCAAGATGTCAACTATTTAAAAAATCCGTATGCAATTCCCTAGTTTCGTACAACCTGATAAAGTACAATGATCTAAAGGATCAGCTACTAAACATTAAGATTTTTTAAGCGCAACGAGAAATTCTTTAAACAAAAGCAACGCAAAAAGTCCAACGAAGCTTGCAGTTGTATTTTTTTCACAAGTGTCAAAGATAACTTTAGGAAATGCTGCTTCTGCTTTTCTCTATCCACGCTTCATTTCATCTTGACAATCTATAAAAATCAACCAACATGTTTGGTTTTACGGTTTGCTTTTGTCTCAACTAATTTCACCAAGCCAAACGCATGCAAATATACTTACGACGCGTATATGATTTTTACTGTCGACCATCCACACTGTTGTTATTTAGTGATGTGCAACTAGATAAAGTGGATTTTTTCCTCAAAAGGATGCCAAGACGCAGAAGCCACAGCATAAATTGAAAGTGACTCAAAAGTTAAATAATAACTTGAGTAATGCGTGTAATTACCTTACGTCGGTATATCTACATGCACACACGGTCGAAGATAAATATACCTCGTAAATCTTCAACGTGCTGTTGGCGTTGGCACTCTATATGCCTTTTCATTGTGTAGATTGATATCCCAAAGTGAGTCAACAATATCGCCAGGCCAGTTATCTAAGAATGCCTATGTGTGGAGTGTGGACGTAGTCTGGCTTAGTTTTTTTAAAACTTTTAGCTTCAATTACCATTCAGGAAGAACAAGAAAGCAACTTTAGTGAGTAGGCATGAATAATATAGTGAGAGAAAAATCATATTTTTTATTTTGCCAAACTGCTTTCAATTTCTTCCGAGGATAGTTTCATTTGCATGCATAAAAATTGTATAAACGATGTACATTTTTTCAAAAATTAGCATCTCTGTTTTCAGCATCTTGAATGAGGAAGAGTTATATTATGCACAAACCAAGAGCACCACTTTTACCTTTCGTCTTTGTTATCGATTTTTAAATATTTTTTGTTATGTACATACATAGATACATATTCCTAATTCCTACATTTCTTCGCATACTACGAAACAATGATGCCATATTATTTTTATTATGGGCAAAAATGATGACATTTTTGGTATCACTTAAGAATAGCAAATTTTTAGTGAAGAATGCGAAGAAAACATAGTATTTTTTTCAGAGAGGAGAAAGAGTTTTCAGAAGCAATTTTCGAATTTGACGACGAGTACCAGTACATAAAATTTGAGTTTGACATTTGCGAATGATTGAGGAGTGAATGCATGAATTTTTTAAGACTGTATGGGAAGTTATATCTTCTTCATTATCCATTTTTACCAGAATATTTTTGTGTGTGTACTTCTTGATTTTCGTGAGATATGATTGATATTTTTGAAAGAGGCTTTACACGCTTTTGGAGTTTGGGACTTGGGGACACTGTTTTAGTAAATGTACACTTTTTATGGTGTCGCATTATATGTCATACGTGCATAGCCGATTTCCCTTTAACGCCTTCACCAACGCTTTTCCTTTCTGTCGCCTTGTCTCTGATCTGATTTGATGAATGCATGAGAGAGTGACTGACTGAGTGCGTGTGTGACTGTCTGAAAAAGTGTTAAAATGTATTTGTGCGCATGTGAAATTATGTTTGTCTGTTTGAATGTCTGCTTTGGGTGTATGGAAATTTGTATGAATGTTGCAAGTTTGATTGCGGCTTCAGGCGGTTTGTGCCTTTAGCATTAATTTGTAGGAGGACAGATGAATGATATGATAAGTGTGAGTGTTGGATGAATGTGGATAAGTGTTTAGTATGAATGTTATGAAAAAATGTTGATATAGATTTGTAGGCGAACTTTTAATGCAAAACGGAATGAATGGCTAGATTTTTTTTACTTGATAGCATCTTTCGCACCGCGTCAAGTGCTATTATGTGACTACGGAAGTAAGGTTGGTAGGTGTGAGAATGCGCATATGCATTATCTATTATGTATTTGTGTTTATCTTTATCTCATGTGAATTTGTGTGTGCTATTATTATATCTTGTGTATCAAGTGCATTCTAATCATTAAAAAAGAAAGAAAGAAAAGAGAAAAAATAGCTAATCGATAAACTTGTTTTACTGGCATAATTATCCTCTCTCTCTCTCCTCTAGTTATAGTTCATTGTCCTGTTGAGATATGCTGATGACATTGTGTTGCTGTTCGAATCCGGCTACAGCAAAAAAAACTTGCCACGAGTTAACTTTTATTGATTAATGACATATTAGTTCTATTTACAACTCGGCTATTATTATTACCTTGTTAGAAAAAAGTTATATAGCTTTAGGATAATGTCAAGTCTAGACTCGAGAGTACAGAATAATAGCTGAGGCGAGACTATCAACTCAAACAATGAGGTAAAATTTCTTCTTCTCTACTTTAATGTTCGTCTGAACACAAGAATACTCAGAATCCAGAATGCGACAGACCACGATATGGCGTTAACAAGACCTGGCCAAACTAGACGGTGAGTTATCCCAACACCTCGGCTAACGACGGAGCGTAGTGAGGACACAATGAGGGCAGAGGGGAAAATGTAGTAGATTATGGTGAGCGAGTAAGGATGTGACTCCACTGGCCACAAAGTCCCTGAAGACAAAATTCGTGAAACATATTATCATTGTATCTCATTTCTCATGTCAATTTGGAATTGCGATGTGAATTACTTTCGAAATGAAGCATAAAACAACTTACCTGAACACGTCATGAGAATAGGCACTATCATTATGGCGGAAACGATTACGGCAAATTCACTTTTAACAAGAACACCCATGAAAATGCCTATAGTAATTGGATTGTAAATTTTAGGATAAGTATTTTCAGGGTATATTAAAGATAGATTATGTATATAGTTATAAGTAGATTTGAAGAAATGTTTCTGAAATTACCAAAGCTCTGTCCACAAAGACCTGCCAAAAGACAGATGAAAATGAAGACGAAGAGGGAGCCTTTCACCTGAAAAGGAAACGCAAACTCGAGAATCATGTAGCAACTGACGGACTGTAAAATCAGGATGGGGGCCATTGTCACGAATATTCCTAGAAGAAACTCGGAAAATCGAAGTCCAGCTAGGTTTGCTCGGGAAAATGTCCCTTGTTTCAGATCTGTTGGAAAAACACATATAATTTTCTTATTGAAAGATGTTCATACCAAAAAAAACTGTCATTGGGAAAAGGGGGTAGAGTCTCTCAACCTTTTATTAAAATCATTGGGGCAATCCCGTACAATACTTCGAACAAAATTCTGAAAGAGAATAAATCCCTAATTATAGACTGACATTTGCGAAGTGAAATCATACTAAAATTAGATGAACCATTACTGCACGACTATTGCTGGCATGATGCTCTCCTGGTGGGTTCCATTAAGTTTTCCGAACACAGGCTCCCGAAACTAAGGCATATAAACCATTAATGAATAACCTATAATTCCATGTCATGTTGCAAACTTTTTCACTCTTACAAAAAGAGGCACTTCACTGTAGCTCCGCTCAAAGCCACAGGTCTCTTCCAAATCTATTGCGAGATGATCAAATGATTGAAGTACCTCCTTCAGAATTATGTGATACGCCATGTAATCTGAAACATCAGTCCAAGAGATCATATTGTAAATTCATATAATCAGACTCTTGTAAAAAGAACGGAAAGTAATTCCGTTTCAAACGTACTAGACTTATCCAGAGTAATGGTGAACTTCGACCCTTCCAGAGTGTCATTATCAGATGCAAATTTTCCAGTGATGAACCGATTTACTAAATTCTCGGAATAATTACGAGGAAAGGTAACGTACCCAAATAGTGACCCTTGTTGGATCAGATCATTAGCTTCAACTTCAGAATTCAAATTTATCTGCGAAGGAGCAAATTAATCTCAGTTTAAACCTGATGACATATGCTTAAATACTTAAAATATAAAGTTCACAAAAATTTATAATTATTCACCACGTCTAGTATCTCATTTTGAAACAAATCTCTCTCCATGTTGCAACTTAGCAGTTCTAAATCACATCTTCCCTTAGCTCTTAAAGACGCGTTTAGGCACGTGTAGGAATCTCCATGTTGGACTGTTTCATAATTAATGATTCCGAGTTGTAAGTTTGTGGGATCCTTCCCAACCACGTAGAATGTCATGAATAGTTGTACAGCAGGCAGGAATAGGAAAATAAATGCAAATCTGAAAATATAATTTGTCGATAAATGTTTCATGCGTTTGGGAACCATTGGATTGTTAACAGAGAGGAAACTCACATTGGTTGTCGCATGAGGTATATCCAAATGACTGTAGAGAAGGAAAACGTTCTCGAAATCGAGCGTGCGAGGCAGGATTGTTCATTTGTGTCAAATGCCAGCAGATTTTGACTACCATTATTGTAAGTCTCTTGAAGAGGTAAGTCCTCCGGATTCGTTTCCCGGAATCCGCACATGGCCACATTTGAATCAGAATCAAACTTTTCACCCGGTGCTCCAAACAAGGACTTTTGAGTTAATTTTCCCCTCACCTGGAAAACAATGCTACTTAAAGAATTCACTTGATTTTCAGTGGTGGTAGCGCTTCTGGAAAGATTATGGTCATATTTGTAAATGGAGAGGATGGCATCTTGAAGCAGGGTTGAGTTGTAGGTTGACAATAGGGCTAGAGGCGAGTCTTCCCGTAAAAGTCTTCCATTTCTCATGATTCCGATCTACGACAAACACAAAATGTATCTACATAACTTTAGCATATAATCCACTTTGTAACTTTAATACGAAATGGATCGTTGCTTTTTACCCTGTTCGAAAATCGCGTCTCCTCAATGTAATGTGTTGTAATTATAACGGTTGTCTTATTTGTAGTTACTAGCTCATAAAGATGACTCCATATACTACGGAATCAGAAAGGTGTGAGAGTTTGATAAATTTTTATAATACTTTGGTTTGGTGTAGATAACGAACTGAGGTTAGTTTACCTTTGCCTTAGCAGAGGATCCAAACCTACGGTCTGAAATATTTGTTGAAAATTTTGATTTTAAGCCTAAATTTTATTTCACTTGAGTTAATCATAATAACTGCACGAAATAATCTTACAGGTTCGTCTAGAACAATTAGTGCTGGCTTGTGCACCAACGCCAGTGCTAATGATATTCTTCGCTTTTGGCCGCCACTAATTAAAATTTTACATTTTTTCACAGTTACAACATCTAATAGATCGCAAGAGTGGATATAGGCCAGTATACTTGTTGTATTACCTCAGGTCATGTATTTGTATGTGGCGTTTTGTCTCAATTTTCAACAATTTGGAAAGGCTTCTCCATCGATCCTCAATCCCGTCGTTAGTCATTCCATACAACTTCCCATAGTATCGAAACATTTCTAGTATCGAAAGATGATCATACAATGCCATGTCCTGAAAAGGCAATAACATAATTTAAAAAATTGGAACAAAATTGGCACTAGAAATTTGGAAGGGTAATCGCAATACCTGAGGCATGTATCCTATACTCTCTCCAATTCGAAGATACTGGGAATTTGCAATACCCTGCTTTTGCCCTAATACAGTGATACTGCCAGAATCCCAATTCTGTAGTCCAACAATGCATGAAAGAATTGTGGTTTTGCCACATCCACTGCTGCCCAGCAAACTATATCTAATTTAAAATATCAGTAGAAATATTTATTCATTTTTAAACCTGGGGAAAATAATGTTAATGCAAGGAAAACTGATAAATATTACATTGCCCCAGAAGGAACTTTCATGCAGAAGTTATCCAGGATCCTAGCTGAGCTGCTTTCATTGTCTCCATACGACTTGCAAACATCCTCTACCAACACTGCATTCCTTCTGGAGTCACTCTGAAGGGAATATTGTGGCCTTTCTCCAATGTTCAAACTTTTTAGATCGTAAATGACATCCGGAATCGTGCTTGAAATTCCATGAGAATTTGCAATCCTGCCAGGAATGGATGACGGTTCCATTTTGCCAATTAATAAGGATTTTTAAATTGAACGGAAGACTTTTAAAAACTGGAAACTAATCTCAATGAGTTCGTCGTAGAACAAAATCGCATTCTTCGCCAATCCCAAGGATTCACAGGATTTTGATGAATGTGTTTTGGTAGTATTTAACATTGCGAAATGAGAACTACAAACTTTGGAAAAATGGAAATACTATACATTCCACATAACATTATTATAAATTTTTATTTATGGCTAAATGATATCAGTTTTAGCCAATCTCACGTCTTATGTGACGAAAACAAACAAACCGTGTGAACAATGGCTATAGCGCTTCGGATTTTTGCACAGACCAGCAATTTATTTACCTGATCGATGACTTTGATGTCTATACATTCTTTAGGTAATAAGTAGTTCGTGAGAAATTGCAAAATCGCTCCATTTCATGATTTCTGACTGGTTTTATTCAGGCACAAGTCGATTTCCAATTCTCAATGCGCACCGCTTGCTGGACTGGAGTCGGGTGAGGTGCAATGTGAAAAATGCTGGAAATGCATGTATTTAGTGTGGAGGTCGCAATTTGTATGCAGAATCATCACCATCGTGGGATCGAAACTCGAGACCAAAGTGAGTGATATTACTTCATAATAACATGTGGGTAGTTACAGTTCATATGGTCTAACATATAGTATATAGAATTATCCCATACCTGACCTACTTTGTTTGTTTAACACAATTTCTCCCACTATATCTTAAAGTACCTGGATATGTGTAAGTATATGCGGGCTGTCGTTAGAATTGAAGGTAAATGATATATTATGTATGGTATGTGGTCCAAAACTTTCCAAAGGCAACTGCTCTACCATTAGGGTATAAAAATTCAACAGGAAATATTGCGAGATGAAAACAAAGCTTCGAGAGTCGTCCGGGTTGAAGTGGAAACTCGAAACTGGTTTTATATTACGACTGAAATTGTATGAGAATCATGGGAATCATGAACACAAGCAGAAGCAGCTCCATGATTTCTGCTGGATATTTTATTGGAACAGAAGCCAAAACCAGTTGGATGATGTAAAAAAAGCAATGAAAACAGCATAAAATAGAGCAAGCAAAAACAACCATTTATGGTTTTATCTAAAAGCTAGATTTAGTAGGTGATGATAAGGAGGAGGTTAATACTCGTGTCCGTATTAAATGACAACGCATGAGCGTAAAGTCTATGGGAAAATGTATACTTTCCCTTCCTCACTCCGAAGATTACTTCGTAGACAAAAGTTCTTGAGCATGTAATCGTTTTGCCATGATTACACGTATCCGATTTGAACTTTCGGGAGCGCTATGGAATTATGACCACGAAAAATCGGATATGTAATGTGTATGCAATACCAAGACTAATATAACCACAGATTTTTGATACTGGTATCGTTTGTGTATTAGGTCGGGGATGAAGACGACAAATATGCATGGACAATCGTGAATGGATGGATCTCCAGTTTGCAAAACAGTCAGTCTTATAATTATTACATGGTTGCAGTGCAGACTAGATTCTCCAGTAACTCTTCATAAATATACATGGAAATCAGCGGTCAGATTTCATTAATCAATCTCTCTGGAAAAAATATATCTTAGATTGGAGCGTGAAAGGGCCGTAAAAAGTTGCTCCTATTTTCTGCAAACGAGTTTCTTGTTTAGCCTACGAACATGACAAACTTTGTTGAATCATAATCATGTCTTATGTGACATCGCAAATTGACACATCTTTGCCAAAAAAAAATATTTTCATTACGAATAATCACACCTCACATTGTTTGCGTTTCTTTCAGAGCGTGTTAAACTCTGCCAAATTATGTTATTAAACATGGGCTTCGCAGTAAACCGAGAGGGTGATCATTCGAGCTGTTTGGAGTTCGACGATGATGCGTCATACGGACTCAGGCTAAACATACAACATATAAAAATACATATCTAAGTAGACGCTGAAGAAATGGAATAATTGTGTACATACGGTTCGTGGTATAGTCTCAGTCAAATATTTAACAATTTATTAAATTTATCCTGTTTCATAAAAGGACTTGAATAAAAATTCAAACCACAGAATACCTATGAAAAGTAGTAAAGTAAACAAAACAGCAAATCAGAAAACGCAAAAAGTAAACTTACAACTTACAAAATTTTATATAGAAAATTAGTTGCGAAATCTTTATCGCACATGATAATTCTCTTATCTCATGTTTCAACGAAAAACCCTGATAAAATAATTATCACGAAGCGTTATCAGAGACATAGACTATTTTGAATCTGAATCTACTTCTAATGCAAAAATATTTTTGTTTCTTAGTCTAAGCTCATTCCACCATCAATATCATCCATAGCTTCCAGTCCTCCGCGACTTTCGCTCAAAGCAGGGAATAAGGATGATAAATCAGCATGGTAAGGAAATCCTGTAGATACGTTGCCTTTGTCTTGGAACACATTACTTTCCTCCTCCTCATTCTCAGAATGGCCCTTGTCCTTTTCTGCAGACAAATCTTCGTTTTCTTCAGCTCGTGAGGTCACTTTTGGCTCAACTACCTTTTGTGATGCTGACTTCCTTGAGGCAGGTCCTGGCTTTGATTTCTTTGCTATGATCACATCATCGCCATTTGTATTTTCAGTGGAAAATGTCCGATTTAAAGAGACAGATTTTGGTTGCTCGATAATTTGTATTCTTGATGATGTCGAAATACTTATTTGCCCTACGCCAACCATGTCCTCCATACAGATTTCACCTTCGTCGTTATTATATACATAATCCGATTCTCCACTAATGTTCATTGGCTCATCATTATGTGAAGAGCTATGGAGTTGATCATCATTTCGGCCAACTTCCAAAATGTACTCCTCCGCTGAATCGGATACCTCAGGATGACCTTTCTGAATATGACGCCTTATCCCAAACCTCGACGAAATACGTGTGCCACAAAGTTTACATTCAAACTCAGTGACATTCGCAAGTGGAGTTGCTATTATTGCTGACGATGTAGCTCCATGCATTCCACCCCAAGTTGGCGCAGAATTGTGACTATTATTCGAGTCATCAACAGTAAAGGTTTCGCCAGGTCTTAATTCCACTACTCCATCCGACGACAACGGCATGGAGAGAAAAGCTTCTTTATGAGCTTTATGAATGTGCCTTCGAACATTACCTCCTGATGCCATTCGTTTCCCACATATTTTACAGGCAAATAACAACTCTCCATCGTCCAAATGAAATTTGGCAGGTTTTGGTGTAGAATTCCAATCTGGTGGCGGTGCTTTAGGACGCCTTGTCGTACCACGGGGTGTGTACACCTCCTCGTCCTCTTCATCCTCCTCTTGGTAATTTATGACGGCTTTTCGTAAACGCGTTCGAGAGATTTCAGTCGTTTCAGGTTCATACACTTGGTGAATCAAATTTTCCGTGTGGTCCGGGCCGTATTCTCTGTGGATTCTTCGTATATGACGACGAGTACTGTCATGCGTGTCGAACTGCTTGTCACATAGTTTACATTGATACATAAGTGAAACCCCGTAGTCCACATTTTGATCCATAGCTAACCTCACCGCTTTGTCATGTTCTGCTATTTCATCTGCAATGCTGAAAGTTGGAACCGAGGGAGGACTTGGTTCTGGCTCAGCTTCATGATACGAATCATTATCATCATCCAAATCTATTACCTCAGGCGAATTTGCTTCTTCCACCATCGGTTCATCAATCGGCACCACGTCGTCGTCATCGTCGCTATCCTCCTTCGGTGGCGGAGATTTGGGTTTGGGTTCCTCTTCCTCCTCAGGCTTTTGTAATTTGGCTCTTACGCTCGCTGGCATGGGTCGGCTACGTTTGGGGGTCGGTGTGGAGTCGGAATTACTTGTATGGGTTTCTTCAACTTTGCTGCTTTCTGTTAACAATTTGGCCCGAACACTGGCTGGCATGGGTCTGCTAGGTTTGCGCTTATCAACGACGCTATTCGTCTCGCTGCTGGTGTCGGATTGTTTCGCAGCTTCCAACTTGGCCCTGACTGAAGCTGGCATAGCTCTGGTGGGCTTGGATTTACTTACTTCAGATTTACTGCTATTCGACTCGTTGCTGGAGTCTGCTGATTCTTTAGCTTTAGCTAACTCCAGTTTGGCTCTGATGGACGCTGGCATTGGTCGGCTCGGTTTAGGTTTATCAACAGCAGATTTGCTGCTGTTAGATTCGGTGCCAGAGTCTAATTCCATAGTTTTAGCTAGTTCTAACTTTGCTCTAATGGAAGCAGGCATTGGCTTTTTAGGTTTTGAAGTTTCATTCCCACTTTTACTGCTGTTTTCAACGTCGTCAATTTCTGTAATTTTGGATCGAGCAGATGCTGGCATAGGTCGGCTTGACCTTCTTGTAACTGGGGCGGAATGTTCATCATTTAGTTTACTTTCCATTTGTATTTTGCTGAGTCTTTCGAAGCTGTTCTCGGGTTTCGATTCAGTTGATGCTTTTGGATACTTAGTTGTGCCGTCCGTTACTTCTACATAGTTCTCCACATCGTCTGTTATTTCCACATGGACGATTCGTACATGCCTCCTAGCATTAGTTCTCGATGTAAATGTCTTCTTACAGAGTTTACAAGAAATTATTCTGTCTTCCAATCTAGTTTGTGAAGTTGAGGTCGCGTCTTCTCTGATTTCCTCTGGCTTGTTGGTAGCGCAAGGAGCAACACCTTCTGGTCCAGGATGCAATGTGAGATTGTGTTTCAGTACTTCACTAAAGTCTTGGAAGTTGACTCGACAAGGGATACAGGAACATCGCACGGTTTTATTTTCGTGAGCTAGTAAGTGACGACTGAGCTTGGTAGGATAAACTCCACAAATTGGGCACATCCTAGACGTCTTCACATTATGGATGTACAACTCATGTTTTCGGAGTGCCTCGTAGCTATAAAAGACTTCGTCACATGTACTGCAAGGCATTTCATCCAGTCCTACCTTTTTGGGGCTTGTTGGCTTTTGAGAGTATGTGGATGTGATAGCTATTTCATCGATAGGGTCAGGTTCTACATCCATGGAGTCATCAAAATGGTCATCGTAAGTATCCATCGGCTCAGGCTCTGGAGAAGGAATTCTTATTCTAGCAGAACTTCTTCGTTTGTTGGTCTCCTTATCCCCTTCACTACTCTTACGTGCTCCTTCCTTTCTAGCGTCGTCAGCTAATTTACGCTCCTTTGATGAAATATTGACGCAGGCTTCTTGATTTAATGCTTTTTCATATAACATTATATTGTCAAAATCTAGTTTTGATCCACTTCCCCAAGCTTCAGATACCTTCTCATTTTCATTTTCCACAACCGAAGATTCGCTCTGTTTGGCACGGGTGCGGCTCCTACTTCCAGATACAGATGTATTGGAACTGGATTTAGGATCACTTGCAGTCTTCAATTTTGCCTCGGTCTCTGTTTTAATAGTGCTAAGATTCACACCCGCGATCAACTCTTGATGCTTAAATTGCATGTGCATAATGAAGTCTTCTTCATGGGAAAACAAGTGACTACAAAGTTTGCAGTTTATAACACGCTTCTTTTTTGGTTGTCGCATGAGCATATGCTCACTCAAATCACCTTTAATTTCAGGTATTTCATCTTTTGACCCCTTGGGGGCTGCTATTTTCTTCTCCTTGGGTTTCTCTTCGATGTGTGCCTTCTCTTTCGGAGTATCCAATCTTTCTAATGTCAAAGTAGGCGCTTTCGTGGGTGATGAAGTGGCAAATTTTTTCTTGGCTTTGCTTGTAGAAGTTTTATAGATTTTATAAGATTTTGGAGCACTTGGCCGTACTAGTGGGATTGGTCGTTTACCAGATACGTTGGCTGAACTTGATGTTGCAGACATTGTATTTGTTTCAGAAATTTTGTGAACTTTTTTAACGTGCTTTTTAACCTTTGTTAAAAATTTACCACATATTGGACATTTCCCAACGCCTGAAGGGATAGACTTGAAATCAAAATCATACTTATTACGGGGTTCAGGTTCAGGTTCATTGTCTGATATATCAGGTTCAGGTTCAGGCACCGTCTCCGAAAATGAAGGTTCTGATGATGGGACTGGTTCTGACAGTTGGTTTCTGCCTCTTGGTACCCTTATGAAGTGTACATTTCGCTCATGCTTCTTCCTAGTGTGGAACTTGGTAAATATTTTGTGACAAACTTCGCATTCTAGGTCGTCCAGCTCAGAAATATCAGGTTCAGGTGTTGTTGTTTTTACTTTCGTTCGCTCCTCCAGCTTTTTTCGAACCGCTGCAGGCATTGGTCTCCCTCGAATACTTTCCTGGCCAACGCTATCATTCGGCGTAAACATTTTCTTTTTAGGCGGCCCTTCATCATCGCTTTGATTATCATCTTCGTCAAGATGCGAATTGAAATTACGAAATCGCGAACCCATGTTAGAAAGAACATCTGCTATTTTTCTCTTGAAAGTATTACTTTGATCCTTCTTGTCTTCTTTCGCTTCCGAGTGTTTTGGACCTCCACTTTCTTTTTCTAGTTTTGCTTTGACTGACACTGGCATTGGCTTAGACTTCTCCACAACCGAATGCTTGGAAGTTTTAGATTCATTGCCGTACGACTTTGCCGATCCTGGACTCGATGGAGAATTTTGTGTGACATGATCTGAAGTAATCTGCTGTTCAGATTTGATTGTTTTAGTTACACTTGTTCTGGTGTGAACTTTCTTCACGTGAATTGCTAGCTCATTTTGGAAAAGGAATTTTTGGTCGCAATGTGGGCACGGGATATCTTGAGATTTGCCACATCTACTCACGTGTTTATACAACTTCTTTCTATCTCTAACTACTCGATCACAATTAGGACATTTATTATCCTTGTACTTTAATGGTTTTGAACTCTTTTTCTTATTTGATTTCTTTGCGGTATCACTCTTCGGTTTTTCTTTCTTCTCAATGTGCACGTTGAGTTCGTGCGCCTTTTTACTATATAGATTGTAAAACTCTGCTCCACAGAACTGACACTCATACTTTGCATCTACTAGGGCTACAACTTCGTGACAACCGCCTCTTCGACTGCGTCTCCCTTCCGTCTGGACAGGTTTCTCGTCATCCAAAGGACTGGAACATGTTTTCTCTTGGGACTCGGTCTCGAAGTGTCCAGCATCTAAAATACACAATTATAATAGATATGACGAGATGATTTGATTGCTAAATCGAACTTTTTGTCAAAATCTTACCAAGTTTAGTATCCTTACCCGTCCCCACATCGTTTTCCTCCATTTTGCGACGTGCAGAAGCTGGCATTGGTTTTGGCTTTGGCTTACTGAATGTCGGGAATTTTATGCCATCTAACGAAATCGTTATCTTTTTGGATTCCTTCTTGGACTCATCCGAATTGATTTTCGAGTCCTCATTTTCCTCCTTTGTACGAAGTTTTTCTCCACTCTCCATTTCCCCAGACGCCTGTACGTGGCTACTGTCTAAACTGTCTTCATTTGCTGCTCCAATGTGTTCGGGTTTCCAGTCTTTTGAATCAGTGCTTTGGGCTACTTTGTTACCATCTTCATGATCTGGTTCTGGTTTTACTTCTAACTTGCGACGTGCTGAAGCCGGCATTGGCCTAGTGACTTTCTTCTCTGCACTACTTTCAACTATTTTTACAGAACTTTCTTCATGATTACTGTTAAATTCACTAGGACTGGGTACTGCACCTACTTGTTCCAACTTTTTCCGAACAGATGCAGGCATAGGTTTGGCAGGTTTATGTTTATTACTTTCACTATCAGTCGAGGTTATGCTATCCCTTGTTTCTGAATTGTTGTCCGCTATACCAGGAGGATGCGTACTAGGTTCTTCATCCCTCTTCTCAAGTTTCTTTCGAGCAGACGCAGGCATAGGTTTGTTTGGCTTCTTTTCAGTGTTGTCCTTCCCATTTGTTCCGGTATTTGTTATTCCAGTTTCTGACTGAGCATCGCCATTATTCGGAGACTGACTTAGAGCTAAACTTTCTTGTTCCAGTTTTTTCTTTAGTGAAGCTGGCATTGGACGATGACTCTTACTTTGAGCAACGGTCTCAGGTGTTATATTAACTTCTTTCTTTCCATCATCGTCGACTTTCACGTTCAGTCCAGGATTATCACTTTCCAATTTTCTTTTCGCTGAGGCTGGCATGGGTCTACGGGTGCTCTTCGGTGTGTCCGAACTTTGTCCTTCTGCACAATCTACCTCATCTGAAACTTTGGTTGTACTTGAGGAACTCTTAATAAACAGAGAAGGTACTTTTAAGGCGACGATTTTCTTCGGATTACCTCCTTCTTCTCCGTTGACGTCCATTTTATTCCCAAGCTACATATCAATGAAAAACAATTAAATCATGATTAACATGACTAAAATAAACTGTTCTGCATACATTCAACATTACTACGTTAGCTAATAGCTAATACATAAAATTTACCACAAGTAGTGCAATCGACGTGCCGAAACGTTACTGGCAACTGTCAAGTGTTAAATTTGACTTTAGGAAGATTCGATGATTGAGTTAGTGGGGCGGAATTCAATCTCTTGAAGTCGTTACAAAATGACAGCTACGGCTGTTGGTTGATAAAATATTCATTGCCCATTTCCAATATCGATTGAACACCAGCCTAGTAACATCTCGCTCTGACATGGAATGTGGATATTGATTGATTGGCTTCACTTTTCTGCCTACACCCTGTCACTGGAACAAAAAATTACATTTTTTTTACAAATTCTGACAAATTACAAAGATGTCGCAAATTGTCAATTGTCACCCAGATTCTGAGATTCTATTGAAGTGACTATGATGATGTTGGGCGTGTCGAATATTTATTGCAACAACAACTACTCACGTTCCAAGTTCACCGCTCAGTTATCAGGTAAGTACCAACCGAAGTTAGCTCCTTTCTTTCTAAATGCACTAAATTTTTGATAATTATTCGCAGATCTCGCTTTTGTTTTCAGCTGAGACGATTTCTCTTCGATTTGTTTTGTGTATCAAAAGCGATTTGTGTACAAAACACACGGGCACACTTGTATTTTGTGCGGAGCTCGACTTCTCTTGTTTCCATTTTTGAGGCATGCGGCTTGCCGCTTGAGACCTCACTCAAGCACATTGCACACTGCGCCCAGTCTAATTACAAGAAGAATGGAGCTGCGTAATCTCGTCTCGATTGCGACCTCTCGTTAGCTTGAATGGCATCGTTTCATGATTTCTTGATCTGTCGTCTTTGTCTGGTCGGTACCCGTTTCATGTTTGGGCTGCATGCATGGATTATTATGCATTTAGTTAGCTCGTTAGCTTTCCCATAAATCTTGATCTTACAATTAAATGTTTTATATGCATGATAAATGCAATCGGATAGTGATACAGTGAGTCATAGGTGACTTCATGATGGTAGG
>JAQFZW010000870.1:0-39416 GCA_034687055.1 Heteromurus nitidus | reverse complement strand
CGGAAACTACAAAAATATGTGTTTATTGTTGTTATCGTTATCGACAAGGAGGGGGTCATGGCGTCAGAAGATATAAAGGCTTTATTTCAGAGTATGTATTTTGAATGCAATGTATGTTGATTGTATGTTTTAAATTTATTTTCTTCAGGAACCTTCCACGTCTACCGGTGGTGCCACCGTCTCCAGTGGTGATGCGTGTGATGACACTGCCTCCAGTGATGATGCGTGTGATGACACCGCCTCCAGTGGTGATGCGAGTGATGACACCGCCTCCAGTGGTGATGCGAGTGATGACACCGTCTCCAGTGGTGATGCGAGTGATGACACCGTCTCCAGTGGTGATGCGAGTGATGACACCGTCTCCAGTGGTGATGACACCGCCTCCAGTGGTGCCGCGTGTGATGACACCGCCTCCAGTGGTGATGCGGGTGATGACACCGCCTCCAGTGGGGATGTGGCTTCCAGACGACGTGGCAGTGGTGGTATTTCACCCGGAGCACGTCGAATTCTTACAAGCATTCCAAACGTAACAAACGAACTAATATCTTCGTCCCTGCTCACGTGCCGAATTCTCATTGACCAAGACGACTTTTACGAGCCGATTTTGGAATATGTCAAAAATGGACAGGAGCATGGCTTCGGGGTGAAGGTGAAGAACATTGTGCGAATTCTGAGGAAAGGGGATAGGGAATTCCAGCACCATCCGGAGGATAGTAAACGGTTTCGAATGCACCTCTGGCATGGGACACCCAAGGAGACAATTGCGAGCATTCTGCAAAACGGATTCCAACTGCCGCCCTTCAACGGACAAATGTTTGGACAAGGAATTTACTTTGCTGACAGGATTTCCAAGAGTTGCAACTACTGCACCAAAAGGACTGTCCCAGTAGCAGGGACTGCCCCAGTTCCAGGGACTTCGGGCTTCCTTTTTTTATGCGATGTCCTCGTGGGAAACTCATACAACGCCAAGACAGCTAAACGTGCGTTGACCAACGTTCCAAAGCCGGCAGGGTTCACTAAGGAGTTTGACAGTGTCAAGTGCACTGGGCAACGTGTGCCAGATCGCTCCCAAAATTGGACCAAGAAGGGCTACGGTATTATCCCGTGCGGACCCACGGTGGACAACACAAAGTATGCCGTTTACACCGTTCAATACAATGAGTACATCGTGTATGATACGAGCAAGATTCAAATTAAATACTTGGTTGAGGTTGAGTATGGCAGTACCAAATTTACGTAACATGTTTCAAGGTTTCTAAAAGCTAAGATAATGAAGTACTTTTTTTATGCGCATGTGCAGTGCACCCAGATTTTGATATAAATTAAGCCAAATCCTATCTTGAATATGAATAATATGTAGTAGTGATTACATACGTTGTTATCGTTGTAATAAAATGTCTGTACAGTTTTGTTGAGAACCAGTCTTTGATATTTTATACTTTTTGTTATCTTTTATTTTCTATATTCTTCAGGAAAGGAGTTGTCCACTCTCCAGTCCAGACTCGAAACTATTCAAACTTAATCAGACATAGACCGTATTATCTACAAAATCTTTACAAAATCAGGTCACAAAAGGCAATCTTCATCGTAGCCAGAAGTGCTCCACGTCCACGTCATTATGATGGCCCTCACCATGCCAAATGTCACAAGGAATTTGCTCCCAATCGAGGCAAATGGAGTTTAGACCGTTTTCATCACGTCCATTTGTTGCAATGCGAATCAAGTATGGCTCTACGGAAGCTGTTCGTAAAACAAAACAAATTTATACACAACGGGCAAAATGTAAATTTAAATATTTGTATTGATCTTGTCTTACATATTACACCATCTCCAGACCATCCCCAGCCGTCTCCTTCTTCACCCTTACCCCCACCCCCTCCTGCACCGCCTCCTCCTCCCCCACCTCCAATTGGGAAAGGAAATGCAATCGGAAAAGGGAACGGGATGACCTTCCCGCAACCTTTGTTCTTTCCTTTTTTATTCTTCCGCTTTTTGCTTCCCTTTCCTTTGTGCCTCTTCTGAGGTTTTCCCTTTGGCTTCTTAATTTTATTCTTCAACTTCCCCTTCCCAAATATTCCCTTACTTTTACTTTTTGAGGGTTTCCTAATGCCACCACCGATACCACCAGACCCTTTGCCCTTTAATTTAGACGTAATTCCGGCGAAGGCTCCTTTGATTTTGCTCGGACCCTTTGAAATGCCTCCAATCCCACCTTTGGTCGACAATTTGAATGGTTTCACTTTTTTGGTAGTTTTGCTGTTGTCTGAAACAATTTTTGGAAGGGGGTTCCCACTTGGCTTATTTGAACTTTTACTTTTTACGGGAACTTTGTCAATCTTAACGCGTTTTTCGTCTAAGCCACTAGACTTTGTGTAAACTGGCGCAGCGACAGTTCGAAAAGGCGAGAGAGATTGCCGTTTCATGGACTGAATCGTTCTCCTAGAATCCTGCAAATTTTTGCGGGGTGCTGGCATCCAATTCGAGGAAAATCCTCGTGCATCTGTCGAAATCGCATTGTGTTCCACAGGAGAAGCTGGAATAACTGGTGTCCACGAGTTGACATAATTCCTCAGGTTTTCACTGTTTTTCACAAAATTCTCATTCTGATCGTGGGAGCTTGTTGACACAGGACGACACGCGATGTGAGCCGTGAGTGGGTCAAGTTCTGAAGTTTTGTTGATTTCTATACAATTTTTTGTGGACATGTTCACTTCAAGTTTTAAGCGAGTCGTAAGCTGATGGTTGGATTTCGTCTCATCCTCCAACAGGGATCTTCTTCGTCGCTTCAGGAATTCCACAGGATGTCTGCATTTTGACCACTACAAAAAAAAAACAAAATATTTTTCTTGCACAAATGTGAACATCATCATAAAACTCATGTCCCACTAACATACATTATTCAACAAAAGATGTGCGTAAATTAGGATTAACAATTCGATAATTCTACTTTTCATAAAGATACGAAAATCTCCGCATGATTCAATTGATGCGTCACGCATCTGCATCTGCAAAAGCTATATAGAGCTGCACCCATGTCGCATTCAAAATGAGCTTTTCTAAGAAAAAGTATTTTTTCTCGTGGGCAATTACTTTGTTTAAGCATGAACACGGACTGAGCTCTGTTATAGGCAAAAAATGCTTATGTGTTCTCTTCAAAAAAGGAAGACACTCATCCAAGAGCAATCCGATTAACAAGATTAATTACTTGAATCCACTCGCAGGGCACAGGGCAAGCTCGTTTTTTCCTGGGGGATGCATATGCGTGCGTACTCTTGTTTTTTAAACGTGGTTCAAAGGATTTGAAAATTTGTATATGGTTTTGGGGCACTAGGACTTGGGATTTTGGGAATTGAGACTAACGACTGAAAATTATATTTATATTTTTTGGATATCCTTAAAAAGGTCTTAAATATTTTAATTGGAATCATGTGGGATTTCACTGGACATAAATATAATGATTGGCTCACCCGAATCGCACAGAAGCCTTTCTCCCTTCGAACACAAACCCCATAGTTAAGTCCCTGAATGTTTGATGAGGCATCCTCCACATAATTAAAGCTTGTCATCCGGCCTGTGATCCCTTGAAAGAATTGGAGGCATCCTCCAGGTGCTTTAAAACATTAAAATACAAAACTATAGGAATGGGGATAATTGAGACAATGTAATATTAATTAATTAAATTAAAGAATTACCCAGAGGTTGCGCATTGCACTTAATTTGCACAGTTCGAATTTTCCATCGTCTCCAGGGGCCCTCTCCATTCAAATTCATTGTGTATTTGACAACGTCCCCAAATCCCACAGGCAAATATACTGAAAAATATAAAAATATTGAGAATATGATCATGATTATTTCATAGTTTTCAACGATTTTAATTTTTAATTATTCTCAACGAACTGTGATGTCCACTCAGCTCTCCACACAAAGGAGGCAAGTTCAAGTTCAAGGCAATCCCATGAACAGTGAAACTGTCACTCCAACAAGTGCCGTCTGCTCCAGGGGCTTCGAGGTGGAACTCCTCAAAATCCAATCTGAGCTGGCAGACGCCATCCACCTAAACAAAGACAAGCAAGATTCATGATTATGGTTTGACATATTATTCACATTTTTTTTATATGAAAAAAGTAAGATTTGTTCTTTGTTAAGCACCTTTCGTATTGTGTGCTCACATCCTGAACCTGACTTGCTCACAGAGAACGGGAACTCTGGATTGACAAAGTAGGTTCGATTTAGGCCCGTAGTGGAATCGCATGTGTAGGAAACTACGCAGAAGAAAGATCTAGTTTATCTTACAAATCTAGTTAAATTTAAAGCATAATTCTACATTTCATTATCAAATTACAAACACAGCAGACGCCAAATCCGGCTGCGCAGACGCCGCGAGGTGAGCCGCCCCGAATGCGACATTCCTTCCTAAAAATCCCAGGCGTATTTTTAATGCTTTTATTTTTTATTACAAAATTGCTTAAATTGATAAAAATTATAAAAATAAATTTCTTACATGGAGTAACATGTTCCTTGGTCGTATCCAGGAATCCAGCATTTGTCATTCCAAAAGTGGATGAGGGAGAAGAGAGGTGCCACTGGAAAGTAAAGTTTAGTCGAATGGGGCATCGTAAGACATTTTAAATTCTTGTCAATTAAATAATCTCAGCTTAATTAAATACAGCTACAAATCACAGTTTTTTGAACAGCATCTTACGTGAACGTGCCAAAATTTCACCGACCCGATAACTTTTCTTGTGAATGGGCGCAGTTCTTGAAGAGTCCAGCTCATTTGTAACACTTGAAGAATTCCTTTCTAAATATTTCACTAGCTCGCTGGAATTTGAAGGAGTGCTGGCAGTGAAGCCATGTGCAACTGGAAATTGACTACTGCAAAAATTAAAAATCACAAAAGCACTAATTAAATTAAAGAGGAATAGCTTGTCGTACTCTTTGAGGAGGCGTTTATTCCACTTAAAAGGAAAAATGAATATCTGAAAATTTGAAGATGACATTTTAATTCGGTTTGAGCAAAGAATTTTTTTGAGTGACTGCGGAAAGTATTGAAATTTTTACATATTTTCTAGAGAAAAACAGCTATTGTGTTCGCGATGGCGACATTGTCGACTCTGGTCGAGAATTCTCACTCGAAGCCCGAAAACCGAGGAGGAGAGGAGGAGAACTGAGTCATATCCTGCATAAAAAGAGACTTTTAAGCTAAAGATTAAGGCAATGAAACTTTTAAAAGGAGATGAGGGTCTCTAAATACCAATTTTCATAGACTTAAAGCATTCCTTCTTATTCCGTCATCTAAACCGGGCCTTCTTAAAAACATATTTGCTCGCATCATTTCATTCATTTGACCCTAATCCTTAAAAAAGAAGTGACGAAACGATGTTACGTACGCTGTACTTTTTGTTGAACTTGAGCCTGACAGAGAGACAAATTTTAACAGAAAATACATATAAAATATATTTAATTCGTGTATGGTGCCTTTGCAAGCAATTGTGCATTCATAAATGAGTAAAATGAGCCATAATGCAGCGTGATGAGGACAATATTTGGGATACATGCAATTTCTTCCTCAAACAAAACCAAACCATGTCTCGTGGTGTGTGTGTGTCGTGCATAATGCATACACATGAAGACTGAGCTTTGTCTTAATTTAATTTAACTGATTTGTGATATACCCAGCCAGAGCATTATAATAGCACAAGAAATTCTATTTGAGGTAGGATGTAGGATTGTGACTGCTCCAGCTGTAGTCTTGGTCTGATATAAAATCCTAGCAAAACGTTTAGGAACGAAATAGAGATACGCTTTTCTTCTCAGATTTATTAGTCAAGTCTAGTGTCAAAAGCGTGTTTTGTGCTTGTGTGTGTATATCTTCAATTTCTTCTTCACTCGAGTGAGAATTGAAGGAGGAAGGAGGAACACAAACATTTAGGATTGAGAATCATCTGACACTGACACTGACACGATATTATATTTTGTCAAGTCCCACAAATATTTCCAGGTGAAAGGTCGGTTGTCGGTGTAATTAAATTGAGTTTTTGTAGAATTCTCGTAGTAGTCAATTATCTCACGAGTTTCGAACCATGGCCCAGGCTCAAGGTGGTGCATCAGCGCTTCAGCAGCTCTTAAATCGTTCACGGAATGTGCAACAGGTATGAAATGTCAAGTGAAATTCACATTCAAGCGATCTTTGACATTAACAAAAAAATATCGGGTTGATGATGCCTTGTGGCACAGTTAACAGTTGGTGATACTTAAAGTGAATGTTTGAAATTACATATATATTATATTTTTAATTAATTCCAAATGTTCTGTTTGATTACAATTTTACAAGACTCAAGGAAACGGTCAGAAGGAGAAGAAGCAAGCATTGCAGGAGATCGAAGCGATCCAACTCCTCATCAAGATTCCTGGAATCACCGCCCAGTCCCTTCAAACCCGGATGTTTCTGGTGAGGAAAGTAGCAACGACGGAAGAGGTCTACAACGACATCCTCCACTACATTCGAAACAGTCAGTGCCACGGGTTCGGAATTAAGGTTTTGGACGTGATTCGAACAATGCGGCGGAACGACCGAGAATTCGAGGATGACCCTTCAAAGAAGGACCAGTTTAGGATGATGCTTTGGCACGGGACCAAAGCGTCCTGTATCGGACCCATTCTTCAGGAAGGCTTCAAAATCCCGCAGTTCAACACCGCCAAGCCACAAATGTTTGGAACTGCGATCTACTTCTCGGACCGGGCTTCCAAGAGCGCCCAATACTGTGACAACATAACTCCCGGCTCTGTTGGCTATCTCCTTCTCTGCGACGTCTTGCTCGGCTTCTCGTACACTGCTCGAAAGGAGCACCACAACTACACCAGGAATCCAGTCATCAATTACCAGGATGGAAGAAGGCAAGTTTGCGACAGTGTTCGCTGTGCGGGGAAAAATGTTCCTGAGCGTGAGGCGCAGAAGGGGCTGTATGGAAGCTGGATGTCGCTGGGGAAGACGGTTCCGAACACGAGATTCCGCAAGTGTGAGCTTCTTCACAATGAGTACGCGATCTACAACCCGGAGCAGGTCAAGGTCAAGTATGTGGTCAAGGTGGAGTTTCAGCAGACACGTAGTCTTCCTAATTTAGACTCGTGCCGGCGTTAAGCTAAAAGATGTAGGATAAACCCATTTCAAGTATGTACTTTTTCTAATAATTGTACTTGAGTTTTTTTGTATTTCAGTATTCAGGCTGAAGTTTTTCTAAAGAAGCTGATTTTGTATTGGATGGAATTTTGTACATGAATTAAATCAAGTTTGACATTTCTCAGATTATCGGTTGTACATTTTTATTTTTTAATTATGATTTTCTGCACAAAAAAACCAAAAATGGTTGAAGTCAGGACTCATGACACAAATTGGTTTAGGTTTAGATATTTAGGTTTTTCAAATTGAGTCACTTATAACTCATAATTTTATGTCAAAGTCCAAATTTGAAGCTATTTTAAAACATATTATTTGGACAGCAATAAAAAATAAACAAAACCGTTTAACGAGACGACGAATTCGACAGTTCGGTTCAGATCTCTTATTCAAATTACACAGCAATTTGCATGATCTATATCCCCGAGCTTGGTTCAAATAACATCGAGACGGCAGTTGAGAGAAATTACGATTTAGTCATTATTCCATAATTTTCTAAAAATTAAAGTAAATGACAAGACACACTTTTATTAACATTTTGACGACAAAGGTTTGTATATAGGTTTAGTTTTTACATGAAAAATACTGTAAAAGCTTGACCGTATCATCCGTAAATCCTGTTTCTAAAGTCGACATTCTGGGCATTCGCGAAATTTTCGACCCAAAAACTCTCCAAAAACAAAATGCTGGAACTGAGCAACAAAATATTTGGCTTTCTCGACAAGTCTCCACTTGACGTTGCCGTATCCTGCCAAAAAGTTCTTTCCACAGTCTGGTTCCCAATCCCTTTGCAATTCTCTACAAAAAGTGGTCGTTTAAAATACACCTCACCCACCCTCCTCCTCCACCCACAAATTCTTCTCGGTCAGATTCTGGAGATGGGGCTCATTTTATTCTACGGAATCCTCGGATCTGGATTCATCACATCTCAAATGATTTTCAACGGTAAAAATCCTATCTACATGAACGCCACCTGGATTCACATCATTCTCTGTTCCGTCACCGTGACATCGTCACTGGTTGCACTGGCAATGAACTTCATACTGACTCGGAATGGACAACAAATCGAAATCGGCTTCAATTCCGTAATCGACTTGGCAGCAATACTGGATCGCCTTTGGTCCTCGTCGCGGGGACTAAATAATTATTTCCAGAGTCGAGAATGGGCCCAGTTCCAGTTCCAGCATCGGAAACTGAAATGCTTCATCTACTCCAACATTGTTTTCTATGGAATTTCCTTATCAATCCCTGGAATATGTTTTTGCGCAGTCTACGTCAACTACGACCCCAGCTACTTCCTCCTTCGACAATTTTCGCATTGGATTTATCACGATTTTGGAGAGCTCTTTCAAGACGTCAACTTTTCATCCTTCATCCTTTTATTCTGCCGATGGCTTTCCACCACAAGTCTTTGTTTCATCGCAGGAGCACGATTTATCTCTTTCGCCGTTTTGCTGGATTGTGCCAGAATTCATTTGTATGACAAGTGCCTCACAATTTTATCCACAATTGATCATCCTCCATTTGTCGCTCATCGATTCTTCCAAAAACTTCGCGTATCTCACTTGATCCTCGCCCCATTTTCCCATCCATTTTATCTCGCTCTAATGGGCTTGTTCCACGTTTTGGTGGTGAGCTTTGTGTGCGTGAGCATTGTCACATTTTCCAGAATTTCATTCCAGTACTGGATAGGATTTCCACAATTATCGCTGTGGAGGAAGCATTTGGGGCAGTTGTCTACCTCAAAATGTCCGTTGATATTCACGCTATTTCGCAGGAAATGGTGGTGGACTTTGGGAGAAAATACCACGTGGGGAGGAAGGAGCTGCACTTGAGATGGAAAGCAACAAAAGGATTGGACATCAGATGTGCCAACTTCTTTCACTTGAAGAAAAGCACGGTTTTGGTCAACTTGAACGATATCATTAATAGTTTGGTAGCACTTATTTTGATTGCTGAGTTGTAGATTGAGTCCCGCACAAATCCAGTGTATTATTGCTCTCATGCGAAGTAGATTATTGCTGAAAAATTGAACATTGGACGATGACAAACAATTTTTCATCAAATTCAACGTCCTCCCTACTCCAGAAAATAAATGTCCTTCAAAAAAATGCCCTCTGGGGAAATGTGAAATATTATGTTCCGCAAGATTGAACTGGTCACATAATCCATCAAATAAAATTGGAAATGTTAGTTTGTCTCTTTCCCACTCTCCCACGTCCTTCTCGAAGTACAAAGTCCAAGTTCGAGACGGTCGTAAAGTGGAAGCAGGAAGAATATATTATGGAAGTTGAAAGTAGAAGTGTACGTAATTGATATAGAATTATAGGTGATAAGTATTGATCATTGGGATTATTAGCGTCGGTACAGTACAGAACGCGTGATGACAAGCAAATTTTTGCCTTCTGAATGTGTACATACTAACTTACCGCTGGAGGGCAAAAATGTTTTATTTCTTGAGTATTTGCAGAAGTTGGTGGGCTTACTCTGTCAACATACCTTTGGAGCTTCAAACCAAACGCAAACTTCAAATTTCGCATGTAACGCATCCAACGAGGAATGATTGTGATTAAAATGCAGGGTATATAAATACCAAGTGGATCTTACTTGGTCCACATCATTTATTTTCATTCAGTACTTGCTTCCAGTTCTTACTCCAAGTCGTAAATCTCCACACTTTCAAAATGAAGGTTCAAATTTTGTTGCTAGCAACTATTCTGATTTCCGGCTGTGCTATTTCCGATGGACAATTTTCCCAATCCCAGATTGCATCTTTTGGTGAAATTCTGGTTTCCACTTTGAAGATTGTGAGGCGCCTTTGCCACTTTCCTGAGAACCGGAACAACCAGGAGAAAATCAACGAGTTTTTCGCTTGCTACGACCAAGCACCCGTAAGTAAACCACCCTTTTTTATTATGCCAAGTCCATCAATTCTCTAATGTTTTTTATTCGAATGTAAATTTTTAAAAGGGGAAAGACTTGTTTGTGGCTTGCCAAAGCGAATTGTTCGGTGGACCCCTCAACACTGTTGCCAACGTTGGAACATCCTGCAGCCAACCGCGCAAGCTCGCAACGGTTTGTTTGTATTATTTTAAATTAATAAATGTTGAGTGAAAGTGAACCCATTAATAACTACTTTCACTTTTTTTCTCCTTTTCAGTACTCAACCTGTCTCTCTGATAAATTCAGGGCGGCTGGACTTGACATGAACTCTGCTGTCATCACTCTGAACGTAATTTTATTAAATCAATCCTTGTCCTTAAAACATAATATAATATGAGTCCTTAACTAACGCATACTCATATATATTCATGTTTCAATGTTACAGGCTTGCCAGTCCGCTGTTTTAGGAATCACCGCTTAGGAAGCACGGAAGCAGGAAGCCTTCGTTTTTCTCTCACCACAAAAATTGAATACAAATAAATATTTTTTCAAGTTGCAAATCCAAGAGAGAATTTTAAAGTTTAAATTTTAAAGTCACAAATAAATCAAGCAGTGAAATAAACTTGTGAGTTAAATTGAATATTGAATAGGCGGGGCAACATTGGCATAAAAAAGCAATAACACATACAAAACCCTAACCAATTGTATATTGTATATATACATCATATTTATACGTAATTTACTTCTCCATCTCAACCCAAGGTCGTCAGAGTCGATGACTCATCGAGAAGTCTTTTTTTGTTCGATGTTTAGTGGAGAATGAGTACATCAATTTTTTGTCAACATTTATACGAAGTAATGTGTGTCTGATGGACATGTTGAAATTAAATTTATCCAATCCAATACGAATCCACCAAACCACACTATATAGTCGGTCGAGGCGAATCAAATATTTCATGGAAAAAGTATTGCGAATTTGTCACTCATTTCAATTATGTGTCTCCAAATTCATTTTTCAGTCCGCTCTCAGATTCCACATCTGATAAATAATAAATATCTCATTTCCTGGATATTAGATTTCTGTGTGGCATGAATTATTGATTAATTATGAGCCAAAAGTCATGTATCGCATGATCAAATCTACCAAGTCAAAACAAGTATGTCGTTCCGGTTTACAATGTAATTATAGCCAGTAAACCATTTCATATATATGGTCATGTTTGTTACTCAGAAATTATGATTGTAAATAGAAAAGAGTTGCAATAATATTTCTGTTGAGGTCAGGTCTCTGGTCCTACAGATTTGGTTATGCTTTTTATTATTTATGAGAGTTTATGTGAAATTTAAATGCACAGCTGCCAACCTTTGTGGTGCTTTTGGCGTTTCATCATTTCACTCTAATAGCAAATAATATGGATATTAATAAATTAAAACATCGTGTTTGTGATCGGGAGAAGTAATCAACACTGCGAAAATTTCCAAGATGTTGAACTATATAAAAAGGACATGATCCGAGCCGGAGAATACATAATTTAGTCAACAGTTTAAAAGTTTTGACAAAATGAAATTGCTCATCGTTCTCGTGGCAATTGTGGTGAGTTCTCAGGGCCTACCTGGGTTTCGACGTCCACCTCCTCCGATGGGAGAGATGATGGAAGAAGGGATGGGAGAAAATGAGGAAGCCGACGACGAAGAATCCGATAGATTTATTAGCCTTCCGGCCTTCTCCATGGCTCCGGGTGAAGACCTGCTGCCTGGATTTAGACCACTACGACAATTTATATTCAGGCCACCATTCCCATTTGGTTTTAGGCCACACCGACCATTTGGAGGTAGTGACAATTTGTAAACCGGTTATTAATTTTTAATTAATTTTTTAAAGTTCCGCGATAAAACTATGATTTTGAATAGGCTGCCAAACGACAACAGAACCAATTGATGAAACAACAGTGGAGGCAGAGGGTATGCTAGAGGAACAGCAGCCGGAGGTTGACATGGAGCAGTCCACCACCTCCGCCCCAGATGAGGAGACCCTTGAAGAGCAGCAATTAGCAGTTGAACCTGAAGAAGAGACGTCCCCTTCTGCCTAAATTGAAACAGTTTGAAAGAGGTACAACAGTCGAGAACTACAAACCATCAGAGTTCAAAGCAAAAGTCCAAAACAATAAAAGCCATTTCATTTTTAATTTAAAAGCATTATTATAATAACCCGTTGCCAAGAACCATCATTTAAAGTAATACAAAAACATCAAAGCAATAAACAATTTACATATTTACATATATTCAGCTTTATTTCAATATAACTTTTAAAAATATTTGTACATACATCTCAATCTCAATAAACTTTTAAGGTCTCACTCATATATCCATCTCAACAATTGAAATTCAAACAGCATTTATTTTTGCTCAGAGAAAAATAAAGCAAAGCCATTGCCATTAAGAATTTTGTAGTTTCCTCAGTGTCACCTTATCTAAACCATTCAAGCCCGTTCAGATCCATAAAGCTTGTTTTGATTTATCACTGGAAGCACAAATTTTCTGATAATGTCAAAATGCCAAAAAAAAAAATTTTTTAGACATTGGCTCCTCGACATCTCTCCTCGTTTGAGTAGGAGTACACGATCCAGATTGAGTAGATGAGGAGGATGCAGTCGATGACGATTAGCACGAGGAGAATCGTGACTGAAGTTTTGAAGCCATCCATGTGCATGCTAACGCAGAGAAACGCCGCGCCGATAACCAGCAGCACGACAAGATGCGCTGCTATCCAAAGTTTTGAAACACACTTGCCTCCTCCTTCCTAAAAATTAATCCAATAAAATTAATTATTTAATTAATTAATGCTAAAATTCATTTTTAAGAGAGTGTTTGTTACCTTCGAATAAGAACCACAAAGCAGCCATAATGACATTAGGAGCTGGACAAGTCCAGCAGCACCAACGACCGCACTACACGCAATCACTATCTTAATCTTGAGTTCCAACTTGCTCAAACCTTCCAACTGCATTCTGACTCCGTCCGACTTATCATTAGCTGCATGAGCTCCACCAAAGAGCTCATCCATTATTGTTATCGAGGTCAGCAAAAGTTGCATGTTAGGGTCCTGCATTTGCTCCCAGGCCTCGCTGGCTTTGCAGTAATTCCAGGTCCCACTTGTAACCAGTGCTACACCGAGTATCTACAAAAAAAATTCATCATAAAATTTCAATTTGCAAAACTTATCAACTTATCTTATCCTGGATTGTTGTCATATCTGAAAAACTTACACATGAAATAAGAGCGATGAACTTGACATCTTGTTGTAGTGAGACAGCAAAGGAAGAAGGCGATGTCGATGACATTTTGATTATTGCAATTCAAAAAAAGGATATAATCATGTCACGAGAATCTTTGACAATTTTCCTTTTATGAAAAAATCCAGCGAGAATATATTTGACAAGTCTTTTTTGTACTACGCCTGTAGTGTGCTACGCAAAAGAATGATGAGGAAACTTTGAGGAGAAAGCATATCCGTCAAAGGAGAGAAATGTCAACACGGGAGAAAGTGTATTCAACGTGTAGAGAATAGAATGTTCCTTCATTTCCGCAAACACTCTGCTACGCAATTTCACCTACACAAATACATTTCGCATGGATATTAGTACTATATTAATGCATGTATATGTACATCTGAAAAAGTGCTCAGCTTTTACTTTACTTTGGAAAAATGTGCTGTACGCGTCCAGCTAAGTTCCCCGAGCCACGATCTTCTCCGACTTTCGTGAGCTAAACTTACAACGCAGAAGATTAGGATATGGTGCAACAGATGCAACTAGTGCGATGTATAGAGTCGCAGTCTCGTCCTTGTGCTTTATCCCGTTTTACAACACGTTTTTGCACTTTTTTTTGCAGAATTCTAGAGTGGGTGAAAGTATTAAGAACAAAACTTTCAACGGAGAAGAATGAAGAATATGTCTAAAATTCATGCAGTTTTTGCTGGTCTTACATCTTAAGCCAAAAGATGATGGTGATTTGTAAACCAAATGAAATGTGAATGTAAATTCTTGATAGGCAATGTCAATGTTGCCTCGAAGAATTAAATCGGGAGACTTTAACCATCAACCCATATTTAAAATCCAAATAAACAAAGAAATATAGAAAATTGATAAAATGACCTCGACCTTTCAGCGTGTACGTTATTATAATAGATTTTTACGTTGAATTGAAATTTCGCAAACAAAGCATAATAATAATATAATTAAACAGCTTTTTGTTTGGATTAAAACACTGTAAAAATGTCAAACTGTAAATAATTCCCAATGTTCTAGTCCTTAATTTATTCTGCTTACACACGAAGCATTGTATTTGATGACTGAAAGCCACCATCATGACGATAAATACTAAAAAAGTTCTGCCAAAAACCTCTTAACAAACAAGGATGATAGCATGTTCATAGACTATTGAGTTTTAATCTTTTAAACATGTTTAATACACAATTCTTCTTCATCGGATTCCTGCTGCTGCTTGGAATATTCTCAAATCTAAGTACGTAATAATATCCTTACCCAAATTACTTGAATGCTTTTTATTCAATTTATTCCACAGAATTTCCTACGTTGACCAAATACTTTCCCACACAGGTCTCACACAATATCTTCCAGGTGGAGGAGCACCTTATCCTTATCCACACCTGATGGTCACTTCATCCGTCATGTATCCAATTGTAGCGCAACCGTATCCCTACCAATTTCATAATCAAATGGTTCCTTCTTATCCCGGTGCAGTTCAACCCTTTCCAAATCCAGCTGCACCTCGACAAGGACAACTACCTTATCCAATGATGCCAATGATGTCAATTGCATATCCTCTGCAGTTGGCATACGCGAGGCCAGCCTACTCGCAAAACCCAATCAGTCAGACTTGGCCCTACAACACCAACAATGTCGGAGGAGTCGGATCCGGATACGGCAACATGCTTAATCAGGGTCCTTCGTCAATTTATGGGCACGGCTCCCTTCCGTATGGCATTTACGGTTGAAGCTACATGCATGACCTTCGTCGCGTGACTTATTGTATCTCCAGAGTCCGGACTACTTTGGGAGAGAAATTATTTTTGTCGCCACTTTTTGTACGTTTTTTATATCACCTTTTTACGACTAAAATCGCCCACATGTTTGCACGATATACATTCTCCTCGACGATTACATGTACACCGTCAACTTTTTCAAGGACGACGAATCATATTGAAGACTACGTGTGGACGTGACCTATGTAAATGTGAATACGCTTACAATTAGAAATTTCTATGCATTATTACTTCATCCTTTCACTTTTCTTCGGTGACTGACTGGATAATAAAAACATGTTTTGTTGCAAGGATTCCCAGTTTCGAGGAGTTGTTTTCCGTAATGGTGTCATTGGTCAAGTTAAGCCCACATCGGCTTTGATTGTACGCTGTACGTATTGTATTTTGTATTACAAAACAACAACATCTCAATGAGTTTTAGAATTTTTTCAAAAACAGGTTTATTAGCTATGCTTACTAGCATATTGTGGTAAGGTAAGGTAGAGAATATTTATTTCTGCAAAAAGTGAATGTCAGTGACTCACCAAATCTGGACATTTTTATCACTTGGAGAAATAACTGGCATTTCTTGTTTCGTCTTTTTGCTCATGTTCAGCTCAACCCACTAAATATATCTGCTTGACTTGACATTTTTATGAGTGGGAGTGGGGCAAGCAAGATGCATTTATAATTCTCTCGTGACTACGTGACTCTTGATACTTGCATGATCCCGTCTGAAAACTTTTAAGCGAACTCTTAAGCTCGTCTTAAGCGAACTTGGTGTAATAAACGGACTTTTTTAAACGTTTTCAAAAACCGATTCCTGAAAGGAACCCTATAAAATATCCGAAAGGAATATTTTTTTATGAAAAATAATTAAAAGCATACTTCTTCGTCTGCAAAATGAATTCATACGAGAGTAGTGCATGGCAAATGCCTGCAGTTTGCATATCGTCGCTAGCTATTTTAGCCAGTGTTGTTGTGCTATGGAAGAAATCGCAGAGGAAGGAACAGGATTGTAAAATTGCAAAAACTCTGCTGAAGCCTGAAAAATGGGTGAAGGTGGGACGAGTGAGTAAATTGATAGTTTATCCAGTAAAATCATGTGCTGGAGTAGTGATCGACAAGGGGATAATTACGACGCTTGGATTAAAGTGTGAGAAAGCAAGAATTTATCTTTTTTTAATCATTTCTTTTGACACGTCTGTTAAATTTGGAATGTGGACTAATGGTACATTACAACATTACATTTACAGGTCATAACGCCAATTTCCGTGATCGCGATTTCATGGTGGTGAGCGAAAATGGAAAGCCAATTACATTGGACAAGTATCCAAAAATGGCTCTCATTAAATTTGAAGTCGGGAAAGGGGACACGCTCACAGTTAGTGCTCCGGACATGCCTCCTTTCACTTTCACATATCCCAAGCCGAATGAAGACAATCAACGTTCATGTCGGTCAGTAATAATGCACAGGAAACTACTTTCTTTTTCGCTTCTGACGTTTAATTAAAATTAATTCCAAAAAATTTCTTTGTGTTAACAGGATTGACCATGATGCTAATATAAAAGCACTAGATTGCGGAGATGATGTTGCTCAGTGGTTCCAAGAATACTTGGGGAATAGCACATTCAGGGTTTACTATCACCATCTCAATGCAACACAAAGGACTTTCCAGCGATACGCGTACCAGTGTCCTCAATACGAACCATCGGACTTGGTGAGTTCACAAAAATCGACTATACGAAAATGGATCATATTCTTTGACAACAATATTATATGCTATTCCACATTCCAGGGATCTTTCCAGAATGAAACTTCATATTTGGTTTGTGCACAAGAGTCTATTGAAGAGTTAAACAAGCGGTTGGATAAAGACTCTTCCTGGAAGAACTGGCGTCCCTCCATCCTCATTGACCAAGTCAACGAAGCTTTCGCAGAGATCAACTGGTCTTTTGTGCGAATTGGAAACAAGAATGGGATACTTAAAACTGCTGTCCCATGTAAAAGGTGTGTCTCATAAAATGTCAGTATTTTTGAATAACAATTTTCTTTAAGAATTTACATTTATAAAATAAAAATCTCTTTCAAGATGTCCAATAACAACTGTGGACAGTGATACTGGAATTATGCCAAAGGATGGCGAACCTCTCAAGACTTTAAGAGAGTATGTATGAACAATTGGTTTATGGTTTGTTATTATTAAATTGCTAATTTAATTTAACACGTATGGTTTGCATGTATTGAATGCTTATAGAATGAACGTTGGCGATGAAATCGTGGAAAAGAAGCTTCTCGAGGTGTTTAGAAACAAGGGAGTTATGGGAGTGAGGATGGGACTATACCTTCCGGCCGGAGAAGGAGCAGAAATTAATATCGGGGACCCGGTGTACGCAGCTCTCCTCTGAATGATAATCCAATCTGAAAGAGCTGACTGCAATATGCATATGGACATGGACCATGGTAAACATGCGGGGATTCTATTGCATTTGCTGTAATAAATAATTCTTTAAATCGATTTATTATTGCAGACATCAAATGATTTATATCAAATAATGTTAACCATTCAAAGAATAAAGTTGGCTATGGTTTATATAAAGTAAAACATTCGTGATTCATTTTCGCTTCGGAATGTATTTGGTTAATAATGTGACCTGAATAATCCAGCTCCTTCACTTTCGGTGTCGTCGACGGATCCAGACGGATTGACGTGGTCGGAATGAGGTATACTGATATCATCTAAATGTCTACTCGATCGAGCGAACATTTGCGACAAGTCTACAGTGGAGCCTGTGACAACCATTGGCTGATTTTGATTAGACTTATTCGTAGTCTTTTTGGTGTCCGTTTCGGGAGCTGCTCCGCCCTCATCATCGTTTTTCCGACAATGATTCTTGACGTGATAGCGAAGGTAGTCCTTGCATGAGAACTCCTTCCCGCAGTTCGTGCAAGCAACAGTTCCTGAAAGATGGGCACTCTCTTCATGTCGCTTGACCCCGGCTTGTGACGAATACCCCTTCCCACACGTTTCACACTTGTACTTCTCATAAACTTCCGTGTGCGTTTTGAGATGGCTGTGCAAATGGTAGCGCATTGCGAATTCCATGCTGCAAAATTTGCAAATGAAAGGACCTTGGGGTTCCTGTTTAGCAGGAACTTCCTGAGTCTGACTTTCTGAAGTACCCTTTTTGGCTTTTATCGCTGCATACTCCTCGGGATGATGATGCTTAAAGTGTTCCATGAGGACGCGGTTGTGCACATACGCCGCTCCACAAAATTGGCATACTTCGTTCCGCTCTGTGGAGTGAACTTTCATGTGATTCTTCGCACTCGACTCGAACAAGAAACCTGTGAAGAGGGACGAAGAACTTTGTTAAAACAAATTAATCATTCGAAGAATGAAAAGTTGCTGAATCCCACCTACCTTTCCCACAAACATCACAAAAGAAGTTGAACTTCTTCTCGTGAACTTTCTGATTGTGGTATTTGAGCTGGGTTTTAGTAAAAAGTAGAATGTCGCACTGGTCACATTTGATTGGCTCCAGCCCCAGCTCTTCAAAGTGCTCCCTTTGTTTATGTCCAACAAGGTACGTCGGCGAAGTGAATGTTTTACCTTGAAAATATTTAATAAATGAAAAGTATTTTCTAATTTGGGTTTACTGTTTTTATACGGTTTTCGCTTCTAGTAAATACTTACTGCATAATTCGCACATGTACATCTTCTGCTTCGTGTGCTAAATTCATCAAAAAATGGTTTTAATTAATAAAATAATAATCAAAATTACAAGTGCTTTTTCCTCTAGCTCCATCATGATATAACTTACTTTCTGCATGTGTAATTGTAAATGAGATTTCCCATGGGATTTGTAGCCGCAAATTTTGCATACGTTGTGGATCTTTTCATGCTTCCTCGCCAAATGAAACTTGAGTCTGCAAAGAAAGGCAATAAAGTTTTGCTAGTCTCATTTTGTATCCAAGGACAATCTTCGAAAGTAAAAAATGTGAGAGCACAAACTACGAACCTGTTTTCCGTTGGAAAAACAGCGTCACAAACAGTGCATGGAAAGCCAGGTTCATGCATTTTGTCCAGGTGTCTATTATATCCCGACTTGGTGCTAAACACGGCAGAACACTGTTCGCAATTAATGACACCTTTCTTGGAGGAACCATCTTCGTCGCTATCGAAATCCTCTCCGGAATGCTTTTTTCTTGTGTGAATATCAAGAAGCAGGGCAGATTCAAATAGTCGACCGCAGTGAGTACATTGAATCATCTTGTCTTTGTGATGGCGGCACACATGTTCTCGGAATCGATGACGGGTTCCTGTATTAAATTAAATGATTTGCATAACCAATGTTATAATGGCAATGGCATACGTGTTTAAAGTTAACCTCTGAGCTTTCAATGAGGATTAACATTTAGTACTCGTGCTTACTGTACAAAGCAGGACAATGATCGCATTTGTATTCGTCCACATCTCTCCTTCGATTCCTTTTAGACTTCCCATCTTTGTGGCGGATGACGCGGTGGCGTTGTCTGTTCTCTTCAGTAGAAAACGGCCAGTTACACTCGGGACACAGGAAGGAATTGCTGTCTTCGTGGAGGCTCAAGTGTTCCCTGTACCTTTTTAAAAGAAAATATAATATGATTTTATATGAGTTTCCTTTTATTTAAGAATTTAATTGTATTTCAAGAGTGCCTAATCTAAATACTTACCGATGCTCTGTTTTATATTTTGCTGGACATTGCGCACAACATAAAATGGATTCGTCCGCGCTATCAACGGGCTCTTCCTTTGTACCATGGGCCAGTTGTAGCTTTGGTGTTTTAGCTCTCGACGATGTAGCCTTATCCAATTGGTCTCTAGACTTTTTGTGGACATTTCTGGTGTGGATTTTAAGTTTCAAAATACTTCGGCAGACATATGGACACCTCCGGCATTTGACGGAGTATTTGCTTTTATGCAGTTGAAGGTGACTTTGTAGCTGGCTCTTTGTCTAGAAATTAGAAATAATACAATGTGTAGCAGTAAACATGTATTTGCACTGATTTTCAAAAGTAGTTTAAAAATTATTAAATACTATTCTTGACTTCGTTGGTCTTACAGAACACACAGTTCCGCATATCTTGCACTTGAGGTCATTGGAAGTGCTGCTGCCTTTCTTATGGCTTGAATGCTTTTTGCTTGACTGTTTTTCATTTTCAGCACTTGGATGGTATTTTGTTATGTGAATTTTCATGCCCCTGTTAAGTAGACACACATAACTACAATGGGCACAGGTCATGGCTTCCTCACTTCTGTATTCGTGAATATCTTCATGTTCTTTGAGTCGGTGTTGTGTTTTATATATCACAGGGCAATACGAACACTGAAACTCGCCACTTTCATCCTGTGCGATTTTAGTTTTAACCTCCGTCCTTTTTGTTTTTGATATGGACTCAGTTGCCGTTACAGGCTTAGCTGTTTCCGTTTCCGCATCTGTATGCTGCTTGGTGACATGTATTTTCATGCCTCGCTGCGTTAGACACACATACGGACACTGCTCACATTCCAAAGCATCATCCCTGGAATGCCACTCAACATGTTCACGTAACCGATGTTTAGTTTGATATACTGCGCCGCATTTTGAACAAGTAAAAGGGCCCTCCACAACTTTTTCTGTAGACGAATCTTCAGAGGATACCAATTTTTCAGATTCCGACTCTGACGATATTTTCATTCGCTTGGGTTTCGACTTTTTTACACAATGCGTTGAGTCATTCTCATTCGCATCAGATTCTGATGAATAGATCCTCCGCAAAGGCTTCGACTTTCGGTGTGTCAACCTTCTTGATTTCCTATTCCAGTTCAAAAAATGAAAAAGTTTATTTAAGTTAGCGTAGTTTTAATTTCGAAAATTAAAAATCTTACACACCTGCGCAGCGATGAGTCGTTGTCGTCCTCTTCTTCTGAGACGGTATCCCTACTGCCTTCTATCCTTAGCGGATCGTCTTTATCCTCATGAACGAATACGATTGGATCGCTTTCAACGTCAAGTGTGACTAAACTTAAATCGGGTTTGATATCTGCTTCTTCACTCTGTTCGGAAGCAGCCCAGTCCTCATTGTCGTCAGAATCTTGAAATAATTCAACTTGTTCCGAGGTACTGCTCTCATGGTCATGGGTGTCATTGAAGGATTCAATGTTATCACTCGCATCAGAGAAAAGAGTGTCCGGTTCCACCTTTACCATCAGTTTTTCCTCTGATGTCTTCGTTGCAGCTGGAACAAAAAATAAATTGAATCTGATCTCAACTTCACTCCCCCTCCGATACTGAACGACATGTAAAAACATGTAAAAGAACTATAAAAAATATAACACTTACAGAAATAATGCTTCCTAACTTGGAAGTAAATCACATCCCTCTCCTCTCCTCCACCTCCATCATTAGCTTCCTCCACATCCTCCTCAGTACCGCCTTCGGACGAATTAATGAGATTTTTCAGCTTCTTCTTGACCTCTGCGAACGTCGTTTCCAGCTCCTTGATCCGATGATACACATTATGCCCTTCTTCCACAAGTTGAGAACAGTCTTTGCACACTGAAAACCATCCGTCCTCCTCCTCCTGATGCTCACTCTTGGCTCCAGAACGCTGCTGGGTTAAGAACTGGAAACACTTCCTCCGAGGAAAGTCCATTAGTTCCAGAAGCAAAAATGCATACTTCAAGTTTTCGCGAAAATGCTCATCCTCCTCATCCTCAGATGTATACTTGAGTTTCTGGAGTAACGAATTCGGGTACTGGCTACAGTCACATTCTTCCAGCACCCGTCTCCCTTTTCCAGTGTTTTCTTCATTTTGGACACTCTCACTTTCTGGAATACTTCTGGAATCATCCTCCGGAGGCACACATATTTTAGTGCAAAACAGACAGTTTGTGGCGGCTTTGGAAAAATAAATCATTTTGCAAATGTGGCATAATGTGTCAATGATAGTCCCTAACTAACCTAACACACTCAACACTTGGAAGTCAACTAATTAATAATTAAAGTTACTTATCATTTCTCGACTTTTATCGAATTCAGATGTCAGCACACCACGCTTCTGTTTCAAGTTCCGCCACTTTAAACTATTTCATAATTTCTAGAATGTTGATGTTAAGTGAGACTTATTTAATGTTTGCAAATTATTTGTTTACAAACATTTTTATTACGTGGCCGAAGCATATGTAAACTTTATGAACGGGGTCATCCTTAAAAAATTCTTCCTTCCCGCAATTCGCTCGCATTTGTGGGTGAGCTAATCCCATCCCGGAAGGAGAGGAGATATTTTGCGTGCACGATGAACAAAGACGGCGAGTTGTTGTTAGTTGTTAGCAGAGCTATGCTATGAAAGGACACTCGTCTCCTTCAAGTCTCACGTCTCCCCATCAACTTGTTTGACAAAGCGGGAAAGTGCATTCAGTCCTCCTATCGTAAACAAAACACGCAGGTTGCAGATGACAAAACACTAAAAATAATTTTTGTTGCGCAATTTGATCTGAATTTTTAAACTAAAAGCAACAAGTTTTTTTTACAGTAATTGCTGTAATTATTGTGAATATTTAACAAATTTTTGGTTTGATAGTGAAGCAAACGTACGACCTTCCAACAACGAATCAAAATATTTACAAAGCAACAAGATGAGTTCAACCGCTGATATTGAACCACGGCCACCGAAAGGTAATTAAATACAATTTAATTCGTGATAGTTAACTGGTTTAGTTAACAGCTAATCTACTTATGTTCGTATTATTAACGTGTTATAATTATAAATTTAAATGTTTTCGCTCATTGCCTCTGTCTGTCCCCGTAGCTAAAGCTCCACCGGCACCTACCGTTCATCAGCTGATAATGCAAGGGGATGTGATCCGAGCTCAGCAAATGGTGCAAAATGACCAAAAACTTGTTAAATCGAAAGACGAGGTTTGTTTTGTTTTTAATTATTATTCTTATCCACCTCTTTTTTGAATTAATTAATTAATTCGTTGATTTGTTTGGAGTGTCAATCGTTGTCGCTTCGTTCATCGTTTTTTTAGAATCCTTTTGCAATTTATTTGTTTTTCGTTTTTACTTTTAGAGCGGAAGAATTCCCATTCACTGGACAGCTAGTATGGGCTTCACTGAGTTAACGGAATTACTTTTAAACTTAGGATCTCCCGTGGACCCAACTGATGATGTGAGTGATAATTAGAATATTGCTGATAGCTATCAGATTAATTAATAATGTGTCAATTTGCTTGAAATACCTTGTGATAGAAGAGATATCATGCTATAATTCTATATTGGACATATCTGATTCATGAGTTTGTATGTCATTTTGACTGATTTTGATATTTGTAAATTGTAGAATTACCTCACACCGTTAATAATTGCTTCAGCAGCTGGACGAACGGCGATTGTTCGTTTACTCGTCTCCAAAGGAGCTGATGTGGATGCGCAGAACAATGGAGGGCATTCTGCTTTGCAGTATGCATCTTCGAAAAATCGAACTGAGGTTTTTTTATTTAATAATTAGTTGCACCGTCACCCATCACGCGACTATATGTTTAAATGTAATACTACTGATGTTGTCATTTGAATGGATTGCAGGTAGTTGAAATCCTCTTGGCTAATCATGCTGACATCAATATTCGTGATGAGTTGAACGCCACGTCCCTTCATCGTGCGGCATCCGTTGGACATGTGAAGCTGTTAAAAATGCTGTTGGACCACAAAAATCCGAAAGTGGAAATCGATGCTAAAGACAATCAAGGAAACACTCCACTGTAAATAAGCTCTCACTAAATATACGTAAAATGCGATAGCTGCTAGCTTTAAAAGGTATATTTAACGCTGGTTTTGTTAATGACTGCAGGCATTTGGCGTGTGAAGACGACCAGATTGAAGTTGCAAAACTATTACTTGCCTATGGAGCTAAATACAACGTTCAAAACAAGGCTGAGAAGAACCCATTTGATTTGCTGAAATCTCAATCGACAGTCAGTATGCTCCGAGGCATTGCAGAAAGTCGCCAATCGTAATCTGCATTTGGAGCAGTTGTAGTTTAGATGCACATTTTTCTTTTCATTACTAAATTAAGGGTGTTAACAGTGTTAAGTATTTAGAATGAGAATGCATTAAAAACATCAATTATTATAATTATGTTATGTAACTCATTGTGGTTTATTAGAAACAGGCCTTCATATCAAAACATAACTTCACCCCTAATTTAATTAATTTAAACAAGGGATTGCTCCATTTTGTTAAACTTCTGACGAACTGCTTCCTCTAAAATTTTGTATATAGTAGCACACCCCTTAATTCCTTCATCCAATACCTCCTTCAGATAGAAATTTTGCAGTAAATTAGCTAATTCCAAGACAATGATTTCATTAGTCTGCGCCAAAATTCCAATAGTCAGCTCAGCACATTGTCCCCTTTCTTGAGCATTAATGTCAATCATGGAAACTGAATGAGTCATCGTTGACGTACAAGCAACAGCATAATCCCGAATTGGAATTCCAGCATCGACCAAGGCCAAAGTTGCCGCATTAATGCAAGCAGAATAGCTTCCGCCGTCGTCCTGTATGAGCTCAACATACACATCAATTTGAGAGCCAGGGAAAATATCTGGAATGATGATGTTCTCCATGACTGCTCTCAAATTTGCAGAAATTTCCATCGACTTCCGATCCGCCTTCGCTGAAGATTTCCGCTCATTGCTGCTAAAAGTTGCAGAGCTGTACTCACAGTTGATAATCATTTTGTCGGGATTTTGATGTTTCTTCTGAGAGGAACGTACCTGAGTAAAATAATCAAAATAAAATAAAACTATACATTTTCTATATCGGCTATAAACTATTTTCTATTCATATTGTCATTATGACAGGAAGCCAGCTCTAAAAGTATATATATCAAGAAGATGTAAAAATACCTCATGTGGCCCGTACACGGCTGCAGTCACTTTAGTATTTCCAATGCTGAATGAAGCGCTTCCACAAGCTTGGGGATGAAAGATCCCCAACTCACATGCTATATTCCGAAGTTCATGTGGGGCACGGCCGTCTGGGCGGATCTGCTGCTCCCAGAGGTCATCCAAATGCGTGCGATAAGTCATATTTTGTATAAAAATCTAAAAGTGCGTTTCAATAAAATTCTGTATAGTCAGATGTTTCCATTTCCATCAATGGACTGGGCATCACATTTTCAATATTATATTTTATAATCTCAATTTCCACATCCAACATCAATCCTTCATCTTCCATGCTTTTTTACTTCACTTACAAATTTTCTCGAACAATCCTTATTTCTTGTCCTAATTTCCTGCAGTATTGT
Organism: Heteromurus nitidus; assembly: GCA_034687055.1. Lineage (NCBI taxonomy): Eukaryota > Metazoa > Arthropoda > Collembola > Entomobryomorpha > Entomobryidae > Heteromurus > Heteromurus nitidus. The sequence continues at coordinate 13,977 of JAQFZW010000870.1, read as the reverse complement.
ATTATTTGGACTAAACGACGACTACAGCACTGGTGCCACCGGTGACCGGCCACTTAATTGGAATCTTAGAAAGTAATTTACTAAACTGCACACCACACCAAAATATCTTGTGGCATACAGCAGAGCAGAGTTTTTCTTTCTCCCAAGTGAGATTCTGTATGAACAGGAACAGAAACGGAACCCTCTCGTGTCACTGGGGTCACTCCAACATCAAACACCAAAATAACAACAATTTCAACAAATTCTCAGCACAAATGACGAAAACAAACATTCAAGTTAGATTTCTCGCGAGAAAGTGAGATGCTGGTCACCCAACACCGCCACGCACGTGCGTTCCGTAAATACAAACAAGACACCAAACAGCTGACAGAACAGCAAATGTAATCAGATCAGCTGCTCCTTTCTGTTCACAAGACAACATTCACAACAAGCAAAAGTAGCGTCGCTAGAGGTTTTGGTACCCGGTGCGGGTAAACATTTTGGCACCCCCCTCAATATTCGAAAGTTGGAAGTTTCTTACAAATGTAAGTCTTTATATAAAAATGATGATGTCGTGAAGACCCGTGTCTGATTGTGAGTTGTGAATTTAATTCAAAAATTTAGCACCAGTTAAAATTTACAGCATTCAAATCTGTACGATGACTAATTTAAAGAAATTGAAAAAATTCTTTGTTTTCGTTACTGAAGATCTGGTCCCAGGTTACGTTTCATCATGGCCAAATGAAATCACCTGTCCATTTCGAAATGGTCCGCAGGTTTAGCGTGAAGTCCCATGTCAAAACTATGCAATGATCATTTCACAAAAGGTATTCCAGGCAAAAGGTAATTTCCACGTTCATTACTCCTTGGTGAAATTATGTAACCTAGGACCAGGCCTTAAGGTTAAGGAACTATTTCGGATATTGCGCCGAAAACAACCTAACAGCTGCCAACAAATATGGCCAAAAATTCCCAGCTTTTTAAATTTTCGAAAAAAACGAGTGTTAAATTTCGAGTGTTCAAAAATTCTTGTTTTGGGGTCCCATATCCCGGTTCCACACGGGTATACTTTCTGCATTTTATTATGAAACTAAATACGACTCCCTAGGATATCATGTACTCAGCTTTCATCAGCTTTCCGTCGATTTTTCTCTATTTATACACTATTTGTTACATTTCAGTATATTGTTGCCAATTTTCAGGGGATTTAATAATTTTTCACAAAATTTCGAGCTTATTTCAGTAGGTTTTTTGAACATTTGCGATATTTTTTGTTATTTCAAAGAAGTACATTTTAGCAGTTTCGAAAATTGTGGAATATTTCTGTGCTGTTTGGATATAGTATATTTAGAAAGTTTTGCGAAATTTTTATAATACCCTCTGATTTTTGCAAATTTTGGAATATGTGATGGGGCATCCATATCACCCTGACAGTTTACAGGATTTTGAATTCAAATATGTGATTATCACTCCGATTGTTTTTAAAATTTCGTGCATCCTCCCAATCGAAATTCTTAACATCATGGAAGTTTTAGGCGTTTAGGGTTGCAAATCACCAGACTAACGATAAGTGACCGTGTCACTTGCCGTTGTCAACCACGATATAGGTGGGTTTCCCTTTCCTTTACTTTTTCCATTTTCTTTAGAAATCGTTCACTTTTTCGCCCAAGTGGCACCCCTCTTTGTGGTGGCACCCGGTGCGGCCCGCACCCCCCGCACTCCCCTTAAAACGCCACTGAGCAAAAGCACACGTGTTTCTGTTATCAATCAGCTGGATGGATCCTCCTTTTTAATCTCTCCAATTACTTTTACATTCAACGACGTTGAATCAACGTCAACATTTAAATGCTGAGGCCTTACCAGATCTGAATCTATTCCACACAAAGCTAAAAGTTGAAATGTGAAAAGTAGTGTACAATTATATAATTACCGGCAGCGCAGTCATAAGTTGTAAGTAATGGGAAGGGGAAGGGGAAGGTGTCGCAGTGACAAATCGCGAGCTAGAAGGGCGACGATGCTCAGATGTCAGAGCTGCGAAACATGCTCGGGAAGTACGGATTGCTAACTTAGAGCTTGCGAAGGGTGTGATTAAAATCGAAAAGTGCGAGTCATCGGAGGAGACACCTCCTCCTCCTCCATCATTATTTGGTAGGACCTCCACCGACCCATGCCTGACGGCGGCCAATGTTGACGAAGGAGGAAGTGAAAGTGAGAGCCGATGTTTAGTGTGTTATCACAAGTCTCAGTCCCCGTTTAGTTTCTCCAGTTCCAGCAGCAGCAGCAACGGCACGTCTGGACAGAATGTACGTTCAGAACTAGGGGACAACTTGGGGGTGATGTTTCTTTTGAGGAACGTCCTGGAAGTGCCACGGGCACAGCTGGGCGCCCAACTGAAAAAACCCGGAGCGAGTCCAAAGTCTTGGATTCAGCTTTGTTCAGAATGCAGGGAACTAGTTCAAGAAGCTTTGGAGGTGCATGGGAGGATTTTGAAGTTGGTCGAAGCTTTGGAAGACAATCAACAACGAATTATTGCTAAAATGAAGACATCCTTCAGAGAATTTGATAAGGGTTACGGATCAATTTGGAATTTTAATATTCCAGTTACAGATAGGGTTCGAAAGTTTGTTTGGGAAAGTATGTACGGCATATTTTAAAGTTGTACGTATTTAAGAGATTTTTTTTAGCTGAGATTTGTTAAATTTGAAATTAAAAATTTTTTTCCAGGAAAATACTCAAGGAGGATGAGGACTTCATTCTTGGAAGCGGATAAGCATGCTGAGCAGATGATGTCACAGTTGGAAGTATCTCGCTCCTCATCCTCAATAATATCACGAAAAAGACGAAAAATTGTAGGGAAGTCAAAAGATAAGTTGTGCGATGCGAGGAAACAGCTAGGCTATCTTTGTCCTTCATGCCCTCAGCTTTATCGTGTGGAAGCTGGGCGATTTTGGCAGCACCTCTTGTTCCATTATGGTTCGACGAATAAGACTTTTACATTTTTAGCTAAATAAATGAGTTATAAGTAAATGTGCTTTAGTAACGACGACATTGCATTGAACACGATTTCCATGACAGAGCGCCCCTTTAAATGCACCCATTGTCAAGTGTACCTGAGTGAGAGTGAGGCAAATCGTGACGACCACTGGAAACAGTTTCACGATGGAGTCGAGCCAAGCGAGGGGCAATTAAAGTGTGAGCGAGTGACTGTCAAGGCTGCCGAGATTTATGTGTGTCCCAGTTGCCCGGAAAGATTTTCGGATGACGTCGAAAGAGATGAACATGGGAAGACACTTCATTTAGAAGTTAAAGGAATAAAGGAAAAAGGAGATAATTAAGACTTGACTCTTTCATCTGGAGTTTTACTTTATTACTATATTTTCTACACAAAGAAAATTGCCTTTTATATTTTGATTTCAAGATTATTCTGTGAAGCCATTTTCGTGTAAATCATGTTCCAAGCAATTTCTCCACGAGGACGAAATGAAAATACATTTTTCCCTCGAACATCCTCAAAGTGCAAAACTGAGCTGTTTCCACTGTTTGGAAACATTCAAAGTGGAAGATTCCCATGCAGAAGGTTAGCGATTTTTATGAATTCGGTGGAATTCTCCTCTTTCTTGATCAACGTAAATCAATACTGATTTTCTTATCGTCTTTAGACATCGTTGACGAGCACAAGCTCTCCGAACATGCCTCCTGCCCTTCCTCCTACCCATCACTCAACCCGTGCAACTTATGCGGTCAAACATTTTCCATTGATAAAGCGAGTCCTCTACATCGTCACATGCTACTGCGTCATCCTGAATATATCGTGGACGCAACTTACAGCGATGAACTTCACAATCGCGGCCCAGAGTTACAATCAGAAGATTCCGATAATTATTCCGGCAATGAAATGAGTGATAAAGAAGCTCAAAGTTCAGAAGAAAATATAAGCGAGATGGTTAAGCAATTCATGCAGAATGCAGCCAAGAAAGTGAAAACTTCATGCAACACCGAACATATTTCTGGAAGTGAAGTAGCATCTGCTTCGGTTCCAGCTGCAAGTAAGAACTGGAGAGCTAAACTCAACCCAGGGAAACAGTCAATTCGAAAGCCTGTTCGTCCTCCTTCCCTTTTCGATGCAAGCAAGAAGCAGTATTCGTGTCAAATGTGTCCAATGGATCAAATGAACATTGATGTCTTCCTCGCCCACCTCCTTTTCCACAGGAAGAAACCGTACAAGTGCACAGAATGTTCGGCCTTCCTCGCTAATGATGACGACATTGTTTACAATCACTGGCGTCGGTTTCATGACAGTTGTCAGCGGGATAATAAATACGAGGAGGTTCCCTTCGTCCCTGGCAAATTGTGGGAATGTGGGAAGTGCAAAGATTCGTTTTGTTCTAATGAAGAACGGAGTTTACACGAGAAGAGCAACCATGGATGTACGTTAGTTTTCTAAAATGGATTTAAATTAAATTTTTTTTACTAAACGAAGCTAAGATAATGTTATAACATTTTAGTTGAAGATATGGATACCAGCCAGACATGTCGAGTATGTGAAAAATCATTCCGAACAAGAGAAGAATGGCGAATTCATCGTGTCAGCGAGCATCCACAAGTGGCAGGTATCGCCTGTTCTCTCTGCGACGAAAGTTTTTCGGTAACAACTCTGCAGGGTGTTGGTAAAGCTTTTCAAAAATATTTTACAAACATGCACTCGCCAAATTCACAAGTTTTTCAGGGAAAACTCTGTTTTTGCTGTTTATAGAAATATTCAATCCAAACACGATGCCACTACGACAACACTTGAAAGTTGTACATGACAAATTTGCGGGTCATGGTCAAGCACCGTGTCATTATGACATGTGCGAATTTTGTGGCCAGGCATTTCCCTTGTCTCGCCATTCTACCGAGTTGGTGAGTCACCTCAAAGAAGCTCACAGAATAACTGAAAATTTCATTTTCCCCTGTTCGCTATGCCCTCCGAGCAAAAATACATTTTTCAAGAACAAGGATGGACTCCAACTGCACATCACATATACTCACCTAACTCGAAAGTGTGTTTGCGATATTTGTGGTTGGGGAGCTAAATTCCCCAAGTTTCTCAAACAACACCAGTTTTCAAAACATGGGATTCGCACCGAGGAAATGTTCAAATGCAGCCATGAAGGGTGCTCATTTGAAACACCTCTCAACAGTAGTCTGGTGTTTCATGCCAAAGGCCATCTTGACATTCGTCCATACATTTGTCGCTTTTGTGGGAAAGGCTTCAAGTTCTCGAGCAAGTTGTCGGACCACGAGAAAATCCATTTGAATGCCACGACGAAACCGTATCAGTGTGAAATCTGTGGAAACTCTTTCGCTCGTAAGTTTCCCCAATTGAAATTATTATGACTATGATTATTGATTGAGAAAGTGATGGCGTATTAATTAATTTTGCATGTTGTACACAGTTCGGAACTACTTGTACATCCACAAAAGACTGTCTCATCAAGGCCGCTTGTTTCCTTCAACTCTGACGAACAGAACGCGTAAGAGGAAGAAGACCTCACTTGATCCCGGTGAAGGGTGAACCAAATAGTAGTTTGAATGAACCGAGCGTTGAAACTCTTCCACTTTCACAATTAACCAGGTCAGAATTTTACCAGCATTATCAGGCAGTTGTTATCTAGATTCATACCAGATTTCAAGTTTAATTCCAACTGCACCGGAAGAAGACTTACTCACGATCAGTCATCCTGAAACTAGTTCGAGTTCCATGATTGGGAATAAACCGAGATATGATCTTTTTGGTTACGATGATGTGAACCAGGGCAATCTTTTTAGGTATAAATATAACCATTTTAAAATTTTATACGCATCTTTTTAACTTACAAGTAGTTTATCATGCATAATGTGTAATGCGCAGTGTCTTCTGTCTTTCGTATTTGTTTGTAATTTATGTTCTGATGTAAGAATTGTCGTTCATTGTGGCAAAGTTTTGAAACTTGAAATATTCCAAAAAAGTGTTATTGTATTAAAAATTAAATATGTCTCCAGTATCGAGTTAGTTCTACGCTACATTTATTCATTATTCATGGTCCACCCGTGTTGCGTTAAATCGTCAATGGACAAGTTCATGGTGGAGCTTGATTTTGCAGAGAAAAATCCGTTGTGCAAATATTCTCCAGTTGAGGAACTTGCTGGAACATGAGCCACCTTATCTCTAAACTCCCCTGTGTACATGCAGCAGCAGCCCGCAGACTTGTTCCCAACACATTTGTTTACATGAAAGTGAAAACATAAACATGGGCTGCTCATTAGATTTCTTCCAGGATCTAATTCCAAGATAAGAATGATAATAAGATATTCCAATTAAATTAATATTTATGGCTCATTGCGACTAGAAATGTCGGGTGATCAAATGGAGGGGCCGAATCTCGAAGTGGACGAGAACGCCAGGATCAACCAGGACCGAATTACTCAAACGAGTGGAGATTGCAATCCTATGCTGAATTCCGTTGTAAGTTACAGTTAAGTTATTTATTAGTTGGAATTAATTATTAAGTATTCTCAAAGGTTTGTTTAAAAAACTAACATTTACAATGGTTTGGATGCACATTTTCAGGTGCTGGAACGGCTATTTGCTCTTTGTGCTCTGGACGATTTGAAGAGATTCCGTCTAGTTTGCGGTTTATGGAATGAGGTCGCACTCCTTCGATGGAGGGGGCAGGTGCCCCTAACAATTCATAATGACGCCTGGAGCGAAGTTTGTCCCAAAACACTGAACTGGAGTAATATGGAGCAGATATTTGCACCGCCATTTGATGCCATTCCGTACCGGTCGTTCCGACTAGACGAATGGGCGTTTTCTACAATAATTCAGAGGGAATGTCATGTCAACCTTGAAGCATACTTCGTTTCGTACGGATCCTGGATGCACAGGCTGACCCTCACCGACCCAGAGATTCGCCATGCACAAGCATTGAAGCGGGTGATATTCGAGTTGACGCCCAATTTGAAGTTGTTGGCGTTGCAAGGATTGAAGTCAGAGCGGGTACTCCGCTCCCTTGAATTTGATCGAAGTAGGAATGACAATGACGCAGATGCTGATGACACGGATGAAGAGGTTCAAGTCACTGATGAAAATGTGCAACGAAATTTGACGACACTCAAGGTCTCACTTCAATCCAGAATTGCTAGGAATAGCGACTGGTTCCCAGTGTCATGGCGTGAATACTTGATGCATTTCCCGAATATCCAGGTAATATTTGGAGCTTGAATACTACAAAGGACACATGCGAATATGTTGCCCAGTTTTGTATAAAAATAACCTGCCAAAATTTATTTCTTGATTTCTTGCAGAACCTTGAGTTGGGGAATTTGGGCGAAGATCACATTGAGGAATTGGTGGAAGTACTAGAAACCATTGAAGGAAGTGCAAGGAAAATCAAGAAATTAGACCTGCAAAATGTGTGAGTTACACAGAAAAAAGAAATTGGGCTTGTATATTACTTTTATTGATTAACGATTACATAAAAACTTGATTTATATTTAAGAACGTAATAACTATTTTGAAATAGGAAGTTAGAAGTAAAGGACATCAGAAGAATCCTATCCATCCCACAGCTACAGCTGGATGAACTTCACGTACAAGTTCGACTGGAAGAACATCTAGATTCCAGTGACGAAGAAGATCCCAACTCTCTCTACTATTACGGAAAATTGCAGAAACATTATCCAGAGTTGCTTTATCCAACTCTTCCAGATCCCGATATTCATTATTTCATTCAGGAACAAGCACAAATTCTCCACACTTTGCACTTGAGGACCAATGACTTGTTCGAGCATTATGTTCGATACAAGAATTTCTTTTCCGAAGTGACACTCGATTCTCTAACGAAGTTGGTGCTGCGGGGAAACTTGACGGACGATTGGAGTTTTCTGCAGCACACTCCTAACCTGAAGGCGGTGCACATCTTTAAATTCAACCTTAACAACATGGTGACAGAAGAGAGTTACCGACAAGTGGAGGAGCTCGGTGTACATTTTCCGCGTTTGGAAGAACTTCGATTGAAATCGATGGATGGGAAGGAAGATAAGGCACCCTGTGTAGAGATACCACCTCACACTTTCGAATATTTTGCGAAATATATGCCAAATCTGAAAGTGTTGGAAGCACCATTAACAGACGAAACATTTCGCGTGGTTTGTGAAAACTGGACGAAGCTGAGAGAGTTGTATGCTTCAAACTCAAATCTTCAGGATTACGGAATCACTGGAATTGTGTATGGTCGTGAAACCAGGCTTCCGAACATTACTCACTTGAACTGTAAGCCATGTGAAATTTTAAATCATATAATTATATTGCATAATTGTTTCCAGGTAAAAGTAGGTTAAATAAATTGTTATCTGTTTCGAATTTCACAAGATCTGGAAGTATTTTCTACCGATAGCGAGCATCTCACCGACACATCCGTGAAACACGGCTTTTTGCAACTACCGATGTTACATACTGTCAATGTTTGGATGTCGAGAAAGGTACTTCTACAACACATCATTATTTTTGCAATATCGCAGGTTGCTTAGTCCAGAATTGATTGCTAAAAAATAATTAATAATTATATTCTTCTCCAGATCAGCGAGAAAGCACGGAAGGCCATGCAGCGTAGATGTTCCAGATATTAGGAACAGGGAAGGATCAAAATTATGTAAAAATTAAAATGATCGAGTTGAATCCGCCATTGTTTATTAAATTAATAACTTTAGTAAAACTAGTTTAAGTTATTTTGGGAGAATATAACCGCTTGTCCGAGAACTTTTCTGTTTATTTTTATATACTGGTTTACTAGTTACTTTTGATTCAAGCCTGTGATATTGTTTATTCATTGATCTGATAAATCACTATAGTCTCCTCTTAATCAAAAATAATAAATTATACCACGAAGAATAAATATATAGTATTACTGGTCGTTAAATGTGTCGAGTCTTAAATAAAAACACCTCTACTGTCTGAGGAATTATTAAATTAAACCAAGCTGCGCGATATGATATATTGTAGAATATACATACGTCCATTCTTTTTTATGTTATTTTTGCATTGATGACGCATTTAATTTTTTTGAATAGTGGGCTCTCTTCCATATTGTGTCAATCACGAAATCATCAAGATCTAGATTCTAGAAAACCATGAGGTCTTTCTATTAGAATATTTGTAGCTTGCCTGGATCATGAACAATTTATGCAATCGCAGGAACGTGTGTTTCGCAATTCATTCTTACAGCCTGTAGGTCTTCTTATGTATACGAGGAACAAGTGAAGTGTAAACAAAGAGCTAAGGCTACGTGAAAATGTGCAATTTTCTTGAACATTTTTCTTTTTGTCAACAACGAGTTAATTGGTTTTGAACTTTTGAATATTTATAGTTTTCATCCTTGGAAATATGTCTGGTGATCAAGCGGAGGGAAGGGCCTTGGAAATGGTCGAGAATCCTTCTGACTCCGGAGGGAGCAACAAGGAAATTATTAGTGCAACAAGTGGAGATTATAATCCCATGCTTAATCCAGTTGTAAGTTTCTTGGGAATTTAACTATCAATCAACTCTTTTCATGTAATTCTTCTCATATATCATATGTTGTACGTGCTTATCTTGTTTAATTTTTGTTAACACCTTTCAAGTTGTGGCATCTGTCATCTGTTCAAAAACGACAACATTTGACATTTTCTAAGAACTGATTTCAAATTGTTTTGGCTGTCCCTTATTTTCAGGTGCTCGAACGATTATTTGCTATTTGTGCCCTACAAGATTTGAGAAGATTCCGGCAAGTTTGCACGTTGTGGAACGAGGTCGCACTGCCACGCTGGAGGAATCAAATGACCGTGTCAATTTACGAGATCCAATACGACCCTTCCTTTTACAACTTGCTTGGAGGCGCAAAGTTGACCTGTGACATTGCGGATCAAATTTTTATGCCTCCATTCGATGCGATGCCGTACCGATCATACCGAATATGGAAATTTCATTTCCCCCTTGGCACGAACCCATCTCAGAAACTGACAGTTGAAGCCTTCCTCGTTTCTAACGGCTCGTGGATGCGAGAGCTGACCCTCGATGAGCCCGAGATTGTGTATGAAAATGCGGTGGCATTGAAAAGGGTGATATTCGAGTTGACTCCAAACCTAAAGTTATTGGCATTGAGGGGGATGCAGTCAGTGGGTCTGGTGTACTACCTCCGAGACGATTTTCGTCGAAATCAGAGTGACGACGACGACGACGGAAACCCAGAAAACGACGAAAATCAGGAGGAGAGTGATGACGAGGACGTTGATAAGGTTGCTGCTGCTGTTGTTGTGCAACCGAATTTGAAAATTCTGAAGGTTTCACTTCATCCTCTAATTGCTAGGTTAAGCGATTGGTTCCCCGTTTCTTGGCGTGAATACCTTATGCATTTCCCGAATATCGAGGTATGCGTGCGAACTGCAAAGAATTCGAATATAAATTTTTAATTTATTGTTAATTTATGTAATAGTAGCTCCGTAACTGTGAATTGACTATTATTGAGTGTATATGGATTTATTGCAGCGGATCGAGATGGGAAACTCGGGCGCAGATCGAATTCAGACATTCGTGGAAGCTCTGGAGGCAAACAACGAACTAGGGACGAAGATTACAAAATTGGACTTACAAGAAACGTGAGTAAAATACAAATTTTAATGTTTTCAAGTAATATTCATGAACATTAACTCACAAATGCAAAATGTACATCTTCGTCACATCATATGGAAATAGGAAGATGGAAGTTTCGGACATTCGAAGAATCCTGTCAATTCCACAATTAAAACTTGATGAACTGCATGTACAAATCCCATTGGAAGACGATTTAGATTCGAGTGACGAGGACGATCTCGACCCTCTCTACTACCATTTTCCTGAATTAGTACTTCATAACCCAGAGCTGCCTTATCCGTGTCCTGTGGAACTTCAAAGTTTCGTCCATGAGCAAGCTCCCATTCTGCACACCTTGCACCTCAGAACCAACTACCTCGACGATCAAGTGAGATTCAACTTTTTCCAGTTCCATGTCTCAATGGATTCTCTGACCAAGTTGGTCCTACGGGGAAACATAACAAACAACTGGAACTTTCTGAGGAATACTCCTAACCTGAAGACGGTGCACGTCTTTAAATTCGACCTTACAAACATGTTTCTGAAAGAAAGCTACAAAGACGTGGAGCAACTCGGTGTTCGATGTCCGTGCTTGGAGGAGCTTCGATTGAAATCAGTGAGGAAGAAAGATACTTCTGCGGAAGATTCCATTGAAGTACAGATACCATTCCACACTCTCAAATACCTCGCGAAATGTATGCCAAATCTGAAAGTGTTGGAAGCACCTTTAGCAAACGAAACATTTCGTCTGGTTTGTAAGAACTGGACAGGGGTGATGAGAGAGTTGCATGACTCAAACTCTGAGCTCAAGGATGAAGGGATCACTGGAATTAGGCCCTTTTGGAAACAAGACCGACGATATCCAAACATTACTCAATTGCAATGTAAGAAGATATATTATAAACGTAAAAAATCATATGGCAAATTGACGAAATATTAATTTAATTAATTTTTTGGGGTGTGGGTTATTAATTTGGACACAGGTTTGGAGGTGTTTACAACTAGTAGCCTATATCTGACGGACACATCCGTGACTGAAGGCTTTTTACGTTGTACGCTGTTGCACACTGTGGCTGCTCCGATGTCAACTCTGGTATTAAATCGTCAGCAAATCTTCTCCACTCATTTTCTACAGCTCGTATTATTCATGGTTTAGGATTACATGGAAAATTGTTATTCTTCTCCAGATCAGTGGGAGAGCCCAGGAACACATGCGGTGTAAATTCTCCTGGTATTCGGGGAGAGACATCGAAATGGAGTCATTTTCTGACGAAGAATGGTGAAGTGTGTGTCATTTAATGCAGAGAATCACCAGGATTCAAGAAGATTTTGGGACTATATGAATTAAATTATATGACTGTTCATCAATACTTTTATTTCTGATTGTTTGCTTAAGACAAGTTGTAATAAATATATCTTGAATATATGTATGTATGTGTTGTTTGTAAATACCAATAAAATCAAATACCATTAAAACAAGCTTCCAATCCAGTTGGCCACCACGTCATATTGTTCCACAATCCAACTTGACGCAGTCTGGAATAGCCGATACCTGCGGAAAAATACACAAACCTTTTTAAAGAGTCACATAAAATTAATCACAGCTCGTTTTCTGCTCAGTTTTTTGCGAGTTCAAGAAGAACACTTGACTCACGTAAGAATCGAATAAATCATGTAGCCCACTCCGCCCAAGATTCCAGCTACGATTCCGACCGGTGAGAAAAAGGGGACGCCTCCAGTTGCTCCAAGGGATTGGACTACTGCAAAAAAGGAGCCCGCCGCCACGTTCCCTATGCTTGACATAACCATTGAAGCACACGAATCGAGCGCAATCCCACCAGAACGACATCCCAAGATATTGATTAGCAAGTTGATAACCAAGGGGACTCCAATAGCGGTCAAAAGGGCGAATCCCAAGGTTTTCCCCAATTCGATGAGAAGTCTCATCCAAAATCCTGTCCCGTCATCATCGCCCTTATTTTCGGACGGAGCTGTTGCGTTGTAGTAATTTACGATTTGTAGCGAATCTTCATCAGTTACATTCACTGCCTTTGTGTTAGCTGTTGAAAACAAATAGATTGCACACACAAAAGTCGGTATTGTCAAGGAAAAGGAAAGCCTCCTCAGGTTCACTCTTTCGAACATGAACATGGTGTATTTAGATGTTCGAGTTCCGATTTAAAAAAAGACTTTCAACTTTTCGATTCAGATTTTTCACACGAAATCCATGCTATATTGTTTTAGGTTTATAGGTTTTATTGTATCCAAAAATCGCAGTCGGGTGTTAACTTTTATTTGATATTCCAACCAAGCTCCAGTTTATTCTGTGGCATGCATTCCGCATTCGTTCAAATCCTTGTCAGTTGTCGTCGTAGTATGAAAAACGAAATGGTTGCATGGCTTATGTTCATGTACCCGATGTACCGTACCGTACTTAGCCAAATGCATCACCTACAAGAAGCCAAAACAGTCTCAACAGGTTTTTTTATTCAAGGATCCTTGACAATGTTAGTATGTTATACATAAAAATATACATAAAAATGTTTTTATGATGTTGTATGGTTACTATGGTTGATGTTGTTGTATTCAGAATTCACCTGTGCGGAGAGTATTGATCACCAAACATTAAAACGTTTCGTTTCGTTTTCTGCCATGGGAGACAAGCATAATATTGCAAATTGCAATTGAGTTGAAAAAAGAGCAAACATGCATGACAACTTGTAGTTTACAAGTCTTCCTATACTCGTAAGCCGAAGCCAATGGTAGTCCGAACCAGAGAGCTCTTCCATACTAGTTCCATTGTATGGAAGAGCTGTGTCCCTCCGAACCGAAGGTGTGTACATCGTGCAATTATGGTTTGAAACATATTATTAGACAAGCGACAAGCGAAAAGGAACAGAAAATTTCTTCTGTCGGTTTCAAATGGATGTGCCTACATTTTGCACAAATTTGCTAATAATCACTACTTTTGAAATGCAATCAAGTATCACGCGATCACCCCATCATATTAGTCACCACTGAATTTTTTTGCTAGCCACACGGACGCCGGACGCACAGTCTGGGTCAGTTTGCTGATTGGAATCTTTTCAACTAAAACGATGCAAAATGTAAATTTCATTTACAAATAAAGAACCATTAACAAATTACACACTTCTGTTATAACTGGGGTATGTTAAGAAAAATACTCAATGTAAATGACTTTAAATGCTCTTCGTAAAGAATGGTGGCCCTTAAAAGGGCCGTTGATTTTGAAAGCTCGATGACTGGAGTCTTTGATGGCGAGATCATACTGTTTCTTAACCTCCGAACCCGTAGAGAGTTCTTCCTTGACGCTTGAGAGCGTAGACGACATCCATGGCGGTGACAGT
>JAQFZW010000869.1:0-39418 GCA_034687055.1 Heteromurus nitidus | reverse complement strand
CTCAGTTCGATTCATGAAATAACACTTTTCTCGTGCTCTAATGCAAAACTTTATATAGGGCAAGAATAAACCTTATACGCTAATGCTATGAAGGATTCATAAAATAAAACTCTCACTTGTCATATGCTCATGTAATGATCACTTGTACGGCCACAAGTAAGTAATTGACGGGATTAGATTCGTCTCGTATATTGGGAATGGAGTACCTAAAGGTCAGTATGTAGTCAGACCAAAAGTAGGGCAAATCACGGATGATGCGATTGCTGAAAGTGTAATTCATGTTACATGTGACATGACATCTTAATTTAGAAATTCTCAATGAGATATATCAAACACTCCCCTGTAAAACTCAAGCATATATATCGCGTAATGAACATGATCATCGGCTCAGAAATCTATGGACCTTATAGTACACGCAAGTACTTATACCTGATTGATACAATTGTTGACGCATATGGTAAGAATAAAACTTTTCTTTGCTAGAATCAATTCCGAAGTTCACTTTTTGTTGCTCAGTTTTTATAGTAATAATTTATAAATAGCATCCTGTATGCCCTTGCGTACTTCGGCATTATCTCCTCCATTCCAAACAAATTCTATATAGCAAAAAGGCAAGTATTTGATACCAGCATAGTTTCTGATTCATTCATTGTCATCGACTCGTTTTCTGTCCGTGTCCATTGTGACTATATGGTTGCATGAATTTTTTGGATGAATGGTTGATCGTGAATGAATTGGAATGGATTCATGTCAACTGCAGTAAGTTAAATATACATTTGCGTTGACCCAAGGAACTAGCTCAAAGAATCTTGACGTTGACAAGATAATATACAGCCAATCGCAGTTCAACCCTGCTTCAATCTGAATGTGCAGAAAATGTGAATCCTAAGTACAAATGTGCTTTCCACAAGTTAATATCGAATACTGCTCGCATAGACAATAAAGTTGTCGAAAACATCTTCATTTGCATGCATATAGCAGTACTTAATAGCATAGATAGATATAGATAGGTACCAATAAACTGTTTACGAGGTTAGGTGCAGGTGCAGAACGTTTAATAAAATACCGTGTGCATGTATTCTCATAAGTAGTTGCGTTCGCTTGTACTTGTGACAATATGTAATATGCAATGTTCAACTCCTCACCTTCTCATCTTTTACTATATATAGGTGTTACTTCAGCCGACGGAAATCTCATTGACTGATTGATTTTTAACACGACATCATTGGACCACCGTCTTGTGTGCGAGAAGCTATTGGTTTACCAGAGACATTGGAGAAGGTTTCAGCACTGCTGCAAAACTTGAAGTACGATTTATCATAATCTTAAATCTCTTGTGAAACATTTGACTAGGTAAGGTTCATGGACGTCGCAGCAATTTGTGTGATTAACACATTCCTCTGTTTCGACATGCTGAATTCCAAGAATTTATAATGAACTGACAGCGTCATATTTTATCCATTTCACAGCAGACTAAACGTCATCGGACACGAATAGTGCTACTATCTCAAGCTCGTCGAAAAAATTTCAAGAAGATAAATAAATACTTCAAAGGAAAACGCGACCAAAAATCAACTGATAGGAGAGGTCAATCAGAAGGAAATCCACTCGTTAACCCACAAACTAATTGAAATTCCCAGGGAGCAGGAAGCCAAAGGGTTTTCTGTTTTTATTAATAGTTCGAGAAGTTTTCGTTTTATGGGTAAGGAAGTATTTTTTTAAAAAAAGTTCGAAATATATTTCAAGGGGCAATGTGAGACTAATCAGTAATTTCTTATTTTGCAGATTTGTGGAATTCATCTGAAGAGCAAAATCGTGAATTACCTTTCGGAGAGGAACGAGGCAATGCATTCGGTTCGCCTTCAAGACAAGGCCGATGGGCTTGTGAATGGCCAAGTTGACTCTCTGTACGGCCTGGACGATACACAACGCCTACGACTCGGCACAACTCCGTTTATCTAGCATCCCCCACTCCGGATTTTAATCAAATTCAACAAAGCTCTACAGTCCCAACTCCAACTTCGTCTCAAGCAAATTTACTAAAAACTGATCAGCAGCGTGCACCATTCAATTCTTCTTTTCCTACATCAGTAATCAGCCTAGACGTATCTTCGTCGAACAACTCTCAAAATCAGGCCCACACCTCCGACGACGACGAAGATGGAGGGGATGAGCAAGACGACGAGAGTGATAGTACGGAATGCAGTAGCTCGGACAATGAGGAGAACACAGCTCCTCTGGGTGCAGGAGGCCATTCGGTCACAACTCCTGTCGAATTGGATGCGATTGGAACTCTCACAATTACAACCGAGAGCTCTGGGGACTGGGCAAGCTTGGCATTTCCCAGCCACAAAGTTCTCGACATATTTCATGGAAAACGGACGGGAAAGAGTTCTGATTTGAGAAATGGTTCCTGGCCAGAAGATAGGCCATTACCGTACCCATCATGGGATAGCATGGAACCTCAAGTGGTCCACTTTAAGGATATCCTGGAGTATGAAGCATTTGCTGGACACATTGAACTGCTATCTCAGCAAACTGTTGCAACACATAAATACAACACTGTTGGAAACTACATCAAGTAAAGGAAAAATTTACATTCTAGATTCTACAAAGCATGATCCCATATTCGTGTAAAAATTACAATGCTAAACTTGTGTTTTTATAGTTTCTACGAGGAGTTCAAAAAGAGCAAGAATAAGTCTCTGGAGTCGTTCTTCCGGGAGTATGATCCACCGATTACGCCATCTCATTACACTTGCGTGGGGTTGGCAATGGAATTGATTGCAAGGATTAACAACTTCCTCACAGCAGATCACAGAGCATACTCTAAATTTTACATCGTGTCTGCAGAAGAGGTATGAACGAGCAGAGAGTGCAGAGTCTGGAACTGATACTGATTTGTTATGCGTATCAATTTGCTATTCCCATTTGAGCCACCACAAATTTTCCTTCTATTTTACTTTTTCCACAGAGTATTGAGACGGTGGAGACATACATTCGGAATGTACCTCCGGATGTGACCCTCGTGGAAAAAGAACATGTGGCAGTGTGCTTGAAGATTCAGATAGGAATGGGCATTAATTCAGAAAGATCAGGATACTTATTGTTGGACCCAGGCTACCATGTTTCCCGGGTTGTCACCATCATGGAAGATAAATTATATCCTCACTCCGGTACTGATGTTAACTAATGAAATCACTATTTTAACTGTCGCCAACATATGGAGCATGAAAAACTGTTTTTAACGTTTATGTCATCTCTTTTTTTCCTCCGCTTCTCTTTACTCAGGTTGCTTTGTCCAAGAAGATAATGGGAAAAAGAAGAAAGAGTACGAGTACACAATTACCAGCCCGGACTACGTGTCATGGAATGTAACAGAAACGAAGTCGGACTACCAAAGCGGCTGGACAAATCTCATTTTTGTCGGACGACCATTCCTTAGCGGAGTTGACTTTGCTGAGAGACGTAACTTGCTGTATGACTTCAAGTCGATCTTACAGCGGGATTTGAAGGGTCGCCTCCAGGCAGGAATGTATTTGTCCACGAATCCGGTATGTATATAAAAGCTATATATTATATGCCTTCATTTCATCTGTAAAAAAATAATCACATCTTTCTTATCATCGTACTTGTTTTTGTCGTACAGAAGAAAGCAAAGAAAGTTACACTTTTCTACACGGAGAACAACAACACCGTGTACAAGCACCTCAACATAGCTAACGAATTTAGTGACAACTTGGATATGCAATTGTGCGAGGAGCAGATGAGTTTGAACAAGGGAGAGCTACTACATATGCTGAATTCACTCGGAACTATTATTAACGACGAAGACTTTGTCAACCAATGTACTAAAATTAACAAGGAGATCTGGGCGATTTCAAGAGACAACTAGAATGGAATAGATTTGTTAACCCAATAAATTGTAGAGACTCTTACAAGCAGCACAAATCTATTACAGTGAACTACACGCAGAAAAATGTACTTCTAAAAATATTCACTTCTACTAACAAAATTACGTCTTGCACTTTCTCAACTAACAACCTCAACATGCTAAAAAAATTATCCATCCAATATTAACAAGTAAAAAATTTGGTAGCATAAAATATACAAGCCTTCCTAATTAATTGCTAATATAGTGTTTAAATTTTGTCCTACAGTGGCTTATACACGTATAAACTTACTACATGCGTACTATACTTGTATTCCATTGCATTAATACTTGATACTTCCATAGTCAAGTCATCGATTGAATTATAGTAATAAAAGTTGTAGTTTATAATACTTGATAGTTATATAATTTAGACAAACATTGTTGTCGAGTGTTTCAATTTTCAGGATGAAAGATGAGTATTAATTTACAATTGTTCAACAACCAAAATTTCATAGTTAACGCTGAATTAAGTTTCAATGTATTTTTTCATAAGGTTTTGAATTTCACGATGTTCTATGAGGAAACAATTTAATTTTAATGTTTTAATGTTTGTTATGAATATGAAATCACATTTACATCATTTATTAAATATATTGGAATTGGATGTGCACTTGCCCCTTTACTTCTTACTGCTGAATAAATGTACAAAGTCTAAAGAGAAGTCGAAGCCCTTTCTTATTCCTTGGATTCATCTTGTGCGTTGACCATAAAGGATTTTTAGTACAGTCGAATTTGTAGTACCCTCATATTATGCATTGCATAGAGCAATCTTCTTCATTTGTCGCAATTTCTAGAGCTATTCTCTATAATAATTACCTGTTCGCAAAAAGAGCAAAAAAAGTTTGCACATGAACTCGTCGTCGATCCCAAGCCCTTTAGAGGAAGAAAAAGTTTGAGAACTGGCATTAAAGATTCATGGTTATCTTGACACAACGCATGAAAGCTTTCCTTGACGTATGGCACGGTATATAGCCGGAGACCAGAGAACATGCTTAAGTGCATACGCTGTCGGTCTACATCAGAGAGTATACCTGTTCCGTTAGTTAAGTATAGAAAACGTCTTGAAACGAACTGAAACTTTTTGCTGCATTAAAGTGAATTAAGAGAAAGTGTGAACGACACAAGGGGAGAGGAACAATAGTAAGTAGCAAAGAGAAAGCTGGAAGAGAAAAGTCTTCTCTCCAAGAGTTTTAAGAAGGGAGAAAGAAGTCTACTAAATAAACCAATGCTAACAACAGAACACGGTGGCATTAAAAGAATGCACATCCTTAGACTCCACTGCTCTGTCCCATATTATCCCATGGTCAAACAACAGATTAAAGATTTATCTCCAACTAAGCATGGTTGCTCCATCCCCAACGAAAAGTGCAAAGGAACAAGAAGGCAGACAGGAAGGAACATGCACACTTTATGGATGGACGGTGCGAATAAGTTTTACCTTCGACCTCCGGGAATACACATACACACACAATACAAAGCTACGCATTTAATACCCTTATACCAAAACAACAACCAACTTCCAGGAAACTTCTTCGCAAGCTTAGGGCATAGGGTAGGAATCGACGGAAAACCTTCAAAGAACAAGGAGACATTCGAGATACATAACAAAACAGTCTTTACAAGGCATTTTCCCGGCATTGTAACAAAGCTCGACCACAGGAAAGGACAAATCTTTAAATAAGGATTATTCATTTATGTTCAGCGAAGTAAGTAAAGTATTGTTTTAGAACAACTCTGAATACCACACACACGCCACCCGCATGGCTTTAACTTGTAAAAAATAAGTTGTTAATGTAGGGATTACTACGTCTTTTCCCTATTATCGTAATCTATTCTTTGTTAACCTTCCAGCGCCCCTTGAACTTTCAAAAGTTGCTATTTTTGAAAGTTGACTTTATAAACGGTGCGAGTCTAACTTCCAGTTACGGTTCAAGATAAAAACTTGCTATTCTTCCTTCCTCTCCAGAAGCTGAGTTGGAATGAGGGTGAAATGCTTCCCTAGAAATCAGGGTGAAATGGAAACGTTGTGGAGTATGTGCCCTGGACTCTTATACTCAGCTCAGCTAGCTCTAACCTAACTTTCTCACATGTGGGAAAAGTCTCGTATTTTGCCAGTTGTGTTTGGGTTTCGGAAAAAGCATAGGGATAGGGATACAGCATAGCTCGAACTGGCTACACTCACACACACTCTCTAGAACTAGATGCTCTCCCCTTCTACTTTCACTCTGCCCAGCAAATAACCAGGAGATGACTAGAACACTTTCTTCTCAGACTGCCACCGGCACTCTTCCACTTCACAGCTACTTTTTTCACGGCTTTCTTCATACTGTGCTGACATCGTGAGACAAGTCGTACCCCAAAGAGAACATATTTGCACCAACGTAGTTCTTCATCTCGCCTTCCATATATATTTTCACTCATTATCACACTTCCTGTCCTTTAACACTCACGTAGTCCTGAGGAAAATTTTTGTTCTCTGGTGAACACTCTCCTTCCTGATCCTTTGTGAAAAGTAACCGTTCCTTATAATTAACATACAATTTACATTAGCTTCAGTTACAGAAGCTGCTCGGCTGCACGTCACAACAGAGTAGATCCCAATGGAATTTTCCTAAGTCTGGGTTAATCTACTTTCGCCCCAGCTTACAACTTCTCTCTCTCTCTGTCCTGGTCCTGTCTAACTGCTTCCGTGTTTTAGGGAAACAAAAGGAACTTATGACCCTTTGTAACGTGTAAATACAACTCATTCAAAGGGAAACCACAAGACCACAAAAGTTGGCTGCTGGAGCCGTGTGTGCAATTCTCTTTCTCTCTCTCTGGTTCAGTGTTTTTAGCGTAAGAGGATAAAGATTTATTTTGTTGATTGTATCATAAACTCGTATACATTCATCCCTTTGTCCTATTCTTCTTGCCAAAAACAGTTCGACTATAATAGTTGAGAGTTGAGAGTTTTTACGTGAAGAAAAAGGACTCCAGAGTAGAAAAGTGGAACTGTGAATATATACAATCGACCATATAATATAAGATGAGAGCCGAAAAAAATTCCGTGCAAGTTTGCAACTCAACTTGGTAGACTTGTTGCTGACTCTGTTGTTTGTTGTTTGGTGAAAAATATGCTTCTCGCACGTTAAACTTTCGAGTGAAAAAAGTAGTGCAGACTTTCGGGAACGTAAAAGGTATAAAGCGTTTTTATCGCTTAAAATCCCGCAGGGTGCATTTAAACGACAATGCCCTTTGTTTCACTCCTCTCAACTCGACTTTCCAATACACGTTGCTAGAAAAAATTCATATATCTCTCTACCTCATATACGAATATCAAAGAGGCTTGAGTGAAACTCTACTCTCGTCACGGTGTATTTCATTTGTCAACTGTTGAACATTATTGATGTGGGCATGATGAAACTTGGTTGGATATTTTGGTTGTGGGCTTTCCACTTACCATTCACCTCTTGTCAACCTTCATCCGCTCAAGGGACGACATCACCAGATTTAGTACCAGGTAAGTTGCTCAATTTTTTGTACAATCCACCCTTGATGCGTTCGAAAAAAGTAAACTATGCGAGAAGAGTCATGCCCAAACGTGATAAACACAGGCAGAACCAAACTGCAGTGCAGTCCAGTTATTCTAGTTATAACCTTTCATCCAGTCTTCTATTTTTCAATGAAAGCTGCCAATTGTCCAAGTCTTTATTTCCTTGTTTCCTCTGGCCATGTTTGAATGTTGGAAAGTATAAACATTTTTTCGGTTGTATGTACGTGTAACAATAAGTTTACACACGAATGTACCTGAAGCTATCTTCGCTCCACATTCTTTATAGCGCCTCGTTTTTCGAGAAGGTGACAAAAGGATTCAGAAATCAAAGCTCACATATAAAAATGGATTGCAATAACCAGAGTTGGAATGGAGAAAGGAAATACGTTTTTTGACTGATATTGCACTTGAAATCTCAAAAAAGCATACAAATTTAAAGTGTTCGGCAATACATCACTCACTCTCAATTTACAAGGAAAAAGGCGCTCGACAGTCTCCACGTTCTTTATTGAACATTGAGCTTTTTCCTAGTTGCCTGCTTGAAAAGATATGCTGAAAGTCTGAGTTCTTCTCTGGTGGCAGTGGCGTGGTCGTGGTGTCCTCTCTCATCCTTAACTTTTGTCGACACTTTTCTGTATGTATTACAGCCGCAGCAGCTTCCTTTTGTAAGTGACTGTGTCTGTTTTCTCTCTCCTCGGTGGTATAGGACAGTGTGTGACGGTGGTGAAAGTCGACACTCAACTCAACTCTCAACAGAGCAGAAAGCAGAAGAAGAAAATATGCCTCTTGTCCCTCTAGTCAGTATTACTGTTAGTCTTGTTCATGCTACGGATTGTTGTATCACAAAATCACAATTCTCAACATGTTGCGAGCCTTCACTGAACGAACTGAAACAAACAGCGAGAAAATAAAAGTATAGATTCCTTGGATTTTGAACACTTTTTTCGTTATCAGCACAAACTTCATGAACAAAACCGAAAGTCACATTTGTTCCCTTCACATTGTTCCTCTCTTGTTTGCAGTTTGCAACTGGTAGCTACTTGGACATTGTGTATTGACCACAAATTTCATTGAATATATTGCTCCCTCAATACCTGTGTAGTAGTTTTTTAGGTGAAAGTTTCCAACTTGATTTGATATGGCACAAATGCGAATGTTGAGTAGAGACTCGTTCATGATCATGAATCACAATCTTTGAATAGACGAACATTAGGGACGATAGTTTATATACACTTATGAGCCTTTGTGTAAAGCTGAATGGAGAGATACTTGCAAAACTTTCCCCATAACTTATTCCATTTCGAGTTGTAGCAGAACTAAAGTGACTACTACACAAAGTAGTGTAGGCAGAAGAAGAAAAAACATACAACTCATTCGTTTCCTCTTTCTTCATATCCGAATTGCTGCTTCAGTGCTTTTATTCCTTTGAACCACATTTAAGATAAGATTTGGTCACTCGCTCTAGCAGAACATTAGCTAAATGATTTTGCAAACCTCTACGAAGAAGAAGAAGAATCAATACTTGATATACAAATTTAACTCTCGCATCTTCAAAAAGTTTCTCTGGTCTCGATATGTACATATCGCAAAAGTGATACAATTCGACTTTCACTAAAGTATACTGGTCTAGTTTTAACGCGATGGAGTGGTGGTGGTGATTTTCGAAGGATATTTGCATTGGCCTATATTCACCTAAAGTAACGTTCTGGAAACACTTTTAGATCCTTTCTGCCAGATCTCGAATATTTCAGCAGCGTCTTCAAAGACCATTACTGTCCATCATTGTATGCTTTTGCTTTGCATGGTGCATACTTAGGTCGATTCAACGTCTTTTACCCTTGCCTCTGCTATCAAATCCATTTGAGATATTGAGAACAGTGAGGAGAGAAGATACTCCACAGGTACAAAAACTTCAACTTTTTGTTGTAGATTTGTTGAAGTAGTTGGTTCGCGTGCAAGGAACGAAGCAAGCATTTGTGATATATGCCGTAAATCGACTTTCGTACCGTGCACACTACAATATATATTCAAGTCTCAACTCAAACTTTCTTTAACTTTTCCTTTGTGGCATATATATACATACATATATACCCTTTCGTGTACCCGTAACTTACAACCTGGTTACATATCAGTTAACCTGATTGAATTCGAATAAGAAGTAGGCAAGAATGGTAATTGCGTCGAGGACCTTTGGTAAACGATTGCGGAAAAGGGAAAACTCTTCTTACTTTACTATACCTTTACACATCCAACATGTCTGACAAGAGGAGAACCACAAACACATAGAGATCTCTTCAAATTCATACACATTGTATAACCAATTCCCTTCACAGTGAAAACTAGGGAAAGGATAGGTTCATATTGTGCTAGTATAAGGGCGAGTGTAGTGTGTCCTTGTATTGTGTCCAATTTCACGAGAATTCGCCCGTCAGACCAGAAAAATAGCGAGAGAAGCTGGAATAAACCAAAATATGCAGTTTCTCCTACAATTCATCTCCTTTTTCTCTCTCCTTTCTCTCCAACACTCTTTTCTTATTCACTCAGGCGGTGAAAACACGCCTGGCATTCGCGTCTTGGAATGAAATTATGTAAATTCTTCAACTCGACCGCGCCATTGCTTAGATTATAATAAAAACGGTTTCATAACTTCCTTTTCACTTCACTCACATTGCCCTGATCACATCGTTTACGGTACGGAGCAGTAGCAGTATGGATACTCATGAACTTCCTATATGAACCAATACGTGCACACATCAAAAAACGCAGTCACCAACCCAGAATGTAAGTTCCAAGAGTCTCATGGTTTTGTCCAGGCGAAATTGAACGCATATAGTAAATATGAGTAAACTACCTTCAAACGAATGGTTCATCTCCAGCACTTGCACATTCCAAAATATTCCTTTGTAGCATATTGTCATATACAATGAGAACTGTCCTCAATTCAGCAGACAAGACAGGTGCATTATGATTTTGACATCTACTGTCACCTTTTTTCACCAGAAGAGATCTTTTGATTAGATCAACATGCCTCCATATATTAGCTTCCTGTGAATAATGCCGCTCGCAAGCTGTCGGAATTTTTTTTGTCGAATATAAATTCGTTCGTTCGTATTGGATTATGGATTATTTTCTTTGTAGTATCTAGTATGGTTAAAATTAATGGGGCTATACCATTTTAGAGTTCATTTGCTTTTGTACATAATAAACACTCTCATTCCATTTTCCACGCAGACTAATCCCCTAATAATTGGCATTTCTACTAATACACACACACCCCCATACCTAACGACAACTGTGTGCCTCTCTAACTCTAATTCTAGTGTTGTGAATACTACGAACTGAAGTGTAACTTTTCATCGTCCTCATGAAATCCGACATTTAAGCCTTCTTCTTCTTCGCTCAAGTGTTGAACCAGCACCAGCAGCAGGTAGAGAATTTTATGTCCCTTGAAAAGCAGGCTGTATGGTTTATTGCAGAGGGTAAAAAAAGAAAGAAAACATACAACAGGCTTCAGTGGGCTATATTCAATGATTTCCCTCCAGTGGCCTCGTTTCAATTCGCCAGACTTTCCTCAACCGGAAGAGCTACGCCAGGAATAACTGGTCCCGTCAGCACGCTTGCCAACACTTCCTGACTCACAACTACACCATAATATACACACCAAATTATATTCCATACTTGGCACATTTTTGGTAA
The DNA here is from genome assembly GCA_034687055.1 of Heteromurus nitidus. Classification (NCBI taxonomy): domain Eukaryota; kingdom Metazoa; phylum Arthropoda; class Collembola; order Entomobryomorpha; family Entomobryidae; genus Heteromurus; species Heteromurus nitidus. Next base: position 28,256 of record JAQFZW010000869.1, on the reverse strand, counting down.
AAGGGAGGAGGAGGAGGACAAGCCGAGAGATCTGGATAAAGTAACAGTGTGCAATGCAATGAGAGAGACTCTTAGAAAAGCGTCCAACAACACATAAACTCGGTGTGCTGCGGCTAGCATGAATGAGTGAGTAGTGAGCAGAGATAAGAGCAATATTGTTAAAGGAGCGAAACAGAAAAGCGGATAAGAGAAGGAAATAAGGTGTCCACATAGACATCACGCGGGGCAGGCAACATGTACATGCACATATCTAATGTGCAATAGCAATAGCGCTTTTCTCTCTCTCTCTCTCTATTTATATATCATTACTATTACACTGCCGGAATTTCACCACTTCGTGATAAAAACCATGTCAGCCATATAACATTATTGAAGTAAACTAGAAAAAGGCTTGTGTGGATTCTCTTCGGAGGAAGCAGAGCTCACCAGTCATTGCCAGACGATTCTCATGTACTTCCTTTTCGGTGAATGGGGTTATATACTTTCCCTTCCCAGTATTCCAGAGAGCTAATCAAGGATCTCTCGCTCTTGTAATTATAGCGTGTTTCCTCTTCTCCACACACTGACTCTGAGTGAGAGGGAATAAATGTGAAGAGCAAAAAGCAATCTCTCTCATTAAGCCTCGCAGATACTCTGATCCGCTCAGGACTACTACTTCTTTGTCTGGTGCATGCACACAATATTTTTTGCACAATTTCGATTCGCGCATAAAGAACATATTTTTCAGTATCCATTCCAGAAATTCATGCCCGCCCCCAAAAAAAAAGAAGATAGAAGAGCGACGATGATAGTTGAGCTCTTCAGCATTATAACCACTCAGAGACACATTTCCCTCACACGCATTTAACCGTTACATCTAAATGGGCTTCTAAATGAGACCGAAAATACGGCTATCCAGAAAGAGAGCAGATATGCTTTTTCCTTTTCGTTTCCGTTTCTCTTTTCGGGGCTCTGGACTTGGTGTACTGTAGCAGAGTACTAGTGAAATTTTGTGAGGGTATACGTAGCCTGACTAAAAAACAGGACATGAGTAAATTTTCTCTAGGTTCTAGGGACAACACATAGTCTTGTTTAGAGAAGGGAGGTGAAGGGTCCAAGTGAGTGTTTTTCTCTGATGCGAACATGTACTCAGATTCGTGTACTGATGTAAATGCATTAAACTAGTTTACTGAGAAAAGTAAATGCAGCCAGGTCTGGTTTTGAAGTCTCGGGATTTTACTTTGTAAAGTTAAAGGGAAGAGAGGAGGAAATATAAGGGTGTACGGCAGATACGTCGAGAAGAATCCCATGAAAAGTAATGTAGGATACTTGAAATGCTTTAAAACCACCAAAGGAATCAACTCCACTCCGAAAACAACACTTCTTTCTGCCTTTTCTCAACTTGCTTTCCTCCCCTTTTGAGTTCTTTCAAGTATGCTTTCTCTTGTCCGTCTCCGTACATGAGGGTCGCATGGAGAAATATCTTGTGTGTGTGTGCACTACAGAATATATGGAGACTGGAGAGCATGTAATATGTATGTTTAGGACGTACAATCAAACTGATAAGGATATGTGTATGTATACGTGGAACGTTTCGGAGGTGCTAGAGAGATGTGTTCTAAGGATGTTACCTCTATTTGGAACGGATGCCGGGTTCGTTTCGAAATTGAAATAGAAGCTCATTAGTCGCCAGTGGCGAGGAAATCCACAAGCTCCAGAAACTCGTATGTTGGCATACCGTTCCTTCGTATGCCCTTGTCACATTTCCGGTAGAAAACTGGTACTTCGAAACGAAACTGCAAATGGACTAATGCTTATTTAGCTTATTGCCTTCTTATATCTACCAGTCACTTATGTTATTACTGACTTTGGTAGAGATGCGCAAAAGAAATTAGTCATCTCTGAAACCAGACCAGAGTTGCTACAAATAATCGAAATGTGTGCCCAATGCAATCCCGAATACGTCCTGCATCTGTCTTGCATTTATTGGCTACACCAAGTGTGTTCCTTAAGAGTGCACCGACAACGTCTTTTGCGAAGGAACAAAACTTGCTCCATGTAGAAAATCATCGGTATGATTGCTTGTGCTGGGTGGGATTATAAAAACCACATAATCTTGAAGTTGGGTATAGTATAGCATATTTAAATGTACCTTTTCTGTAATCTTCCTTTCCCACGGCACTCGTGAGATTGTGTACTGTAGATTGCATCATCTTCCAAAAACTTCCAAAATCACGATTACAACCCCACAACATGGACATACTCGGTATATATGTGAGTCAGTCTAAGTTATATCCTTCACGCTTGATTGGTGTGAAGATGAATGAAGTGGCAGCTGAGCTTTCACTTTTCTTCGTGGTGAAAGGGTGTATATCTTCGCTTTACAGGCCAGAAAGGCGCTCAGGATTCTCAATCGCAAACATGATAAAAATGACTCCATCAAAGAGTTACTCTGTACCACATAAGTTATTCAAAAAAGAACAAATTACTTTTGCATTAGCATACTGTTGCTATATTACTACTGCAACACTCGGCAAGATAAATAAACTTAAAAGCTGCACAAAACACAGCCATTTTACACTCACCTACTTTTTCCGCTAGAGAAAGCGTTTCCCCTGTCTCGAGGTGGGAAGCTAAGTTACAAGAAGGTAAATGTGGACTATTAAAAATCACATCGGAGGAAGCAAATCAGTGAGACGCTATATTAATGCTGAGCATGAGCAACACATGACGAAAATGTAGGCAATGAGTAGGGACACACACTATAAGAATATTAGAATTTCAATGCTCTTTATTCCCCCTACTTTACTTTTCTCTTCCGTCTTAATGCCTTACACTTACTTTTTCTTCTTCCTCCAGCATAAAACCAAGGAAAAGTGTATGTGTGTATATGGAAAAGATTCGGTGAAATGGCTCGTCTGGGAATTTTCAGTCGATGGAAACATTAGTAAATTCTGGATGAGTGAGCAACTCTTCTCCTCTCTTTTTGTCTAAAAGGGAGTATAAAACAGAGGAGAATGTTGAATTACGAATGTACTTATGTATGTGTCAGCAATGGAGAGGTGCTTCACTGGAGTTTTAGTTCAGTTAAATAATAAGATATTCTTAGAACAACGGAACAAAGGTTGGTGTGTGTGTGCCTCTTTTTTGCCCACTTCCACTCTTGCGTATATTTTCATCTGCGCTTCATGTATCTTTTTTACTAGCTTTGGCTTGGCTGCTCTCCACAACCACCACCAATTGTACTACTATTTTTCCCCTTCGCTAAGTTGCTCCATTCTTTAAAAAACGTTGGTTTAAACATAACAAAAGAAATGAGACATTACTCTGTTTCTGTGTGCGTGTGTGTGAAAGAAGTTAAGGTAAGATTGAGAAAATTTTACGGATGTCGAGTGGTTTTCACAAGAGGAAACTGTGAAAAGTGGGGACTAACTTGAAAGGAATGGAGTATTCCAGATTCCAGCAGCTGTCTTTTTTGTCCAGGAAAATAGTACAATACTGGATAGTTTTTTTTGTACATTTCCGTGCCACATAGGGAGTAGGAAGGGAGAGACAAAAAAGATGATTATTTTTGCACTCATTTCTAACTTAGGTCAATATAAGCTCACTGTATATATTCTTCAGTTTATTTTTTGCCTCTTTCTCATTATTTCCCTTGGATGGCTCCTCGGAAAAAGTCTCCTCCGCATAATTTTCACTTTCTCACTAATTACTATGCGGTCCGCAGATGAAAGAAAGAGAGGAAACAGCGAGAGGGATGAGGAATATGGTGCCCAACCTCAAGCTTTTGATAAACGGAGAATTATATTCATTTTTTTGCACGCACCAAAAAGCCATCTCCTCAAGTCGTCGAGTGAATATGATTCTTAAATAAAGGAAAAGTCCACAAAATGTTTTTCCACTTCCTCCTCCTCCGTTGTTCACCAAACTGTGGCCAACATAGTGCGAACAGAAGAGAGTAGTGAAACGAAGAAAAAAAACACTTCTTTTCTCAAGGAGCCCATAATGAGTAAAAGGGGAGAGAGAGAAAAAGGGAGAAAAGTCAAAGACTCATCGCTTTTTTCGGAGAAGATATACGAGGTGGCGGTAGGAATTTAATGCATACTATATGGGTGATATGATATCAATAGCAGTTAAAGAAAAGTAGTCAAGAATAGTCACCGTACCACTTGGGGTCTATCTTCTTTCACCGTCTCCAGTCTCCATCATATAACATTACTTTGTAACAGAGAGAGAGAGAGTATCCGAGAATTGCGTAATTTCATTCTGGACAAAGAATGTAATCATAACGGCGGCGGGTGAGTCGGAAAGACACAAAAACCTCTAGCCCAGTTCCGTTACATTGCCAGAAAAAAAGTTAAGTAAAGCTACGACGCTTACCACATTAAAAAGTTTTTCTCCAGCTCATTTTACTTTCAATTTCTTAGCTTTTCATTTTTACTTTTTTATACTATTTTCTTCAACACTCACACCATCAATGTGAGGCAGCCGTCGCTAGAGTTTTTTTGTACCAGTTGAAATTAACCCATGGAGTGGTATCTACATTGTAATGTGCTCACACAAGCTCACACACAGCGATGAAATCACGCTCTTTCTGTGAAAAGTAGGGTTGGATCCTTGGATCCTCATAACGAACGGAATGAGGAAAAGGCAAGGCAAGCACCTAAAAGAGAACATTTTTTGCATATATGCAGAAGGCTCAGTGCTCCCGTTCCTTCATTTTCATTCATACAAAATGAAGGAGGAGGAGGCACTTTCTCCCTTGTTTAGCTTTACAGCTTTACTGACATTTTCGAGGCCGAAGAGGTTAAAACACATTCGACGAGCGCTGTTGCAAAATTACGTTTTTTTCTCTCGACCTAGTCAAAAAGCGAATATGCGCTATGCCATGCTATTTACAAAAATTTCATATATGTACATTTTTACACGCACTCGTTTCCCTACGAGGTTTCATTTCCTTCAAGTCAGGATGAGGCAGTTTGGATTTTAATTTCCCAAAATTTATCAAACCTCGTCCAGAGAGAAATGAAAATGGCGGAGTGAGAAAAGCTCGATTACAGATAGGCTCTTGGTAGCTTCCGACAATCCTTCCCTTCGGAATTTTTTTTTTGCATTGTTCAGCAAATGCCTTTCTCTGCATATGCTGAGTGAGACTGACGATGAGTGGAACTGTTCATTAAGCTAAATGATGATTATTAGCGTAGTGTAGATGCAGAGCAGCCTGAGAATTAATATATTTCTGGGATTTCCTTCTCCTGATAGCTCAGACCACTTAGAAAGTGACGCTAGGACGCGACGTGTTCGTAATACGATAAGCGGATTCCACCTCTTTACTAACCTAGAATAATTGGAAGAGAAAATTAATACTAATTCCATTAATGTATTCTTCCCTTGCTCCCAGACTTACGAATAAAAAGCTCAATTTATCAAAATGAAAGTGTATTAGTACAAGTGTTATATACACCATATATTTATGTAGCTATTGAATGTACGTAGTATAAATACCATCCCTTGCGTCATGCATGCTGTGGTATGAATCCTATACTTTCACTGCTTTTTTCGGCGAGAATTTCCTTCGGGATGTAATACAGAATATGCATGTGCGTACATGTACTGCGCGTATGGACGCAGCGTTCTGCTTTGCATAAAATTATGAAATTGGTCGACTTTTAATTTAAACCAACTTAAAAAATGGGACAAATGTGTATAATTTATTCCTGATTTTAACTTCAACTTTATTATTTATTCCATTTTCAATATTTTGAAGCAGCTCTCGACACAGGGAGAGAGCTGAGAATTCTTGCTTTTTTTTTAGAGAACTACGTTAAAAAATTGCCAACGTGGAGAAAGTTTTTTTTTGCATTCTTCCTCTCCCGTTATCTTTCAATCAAAGTGGAAAGTTAAATGTATCTGTTCCTTCGTTTTACTTTTTGAATCAGTTTCAAATCATGCAGAAAATCTTGCTGCAATGGAAAATGGAAAGTCATTTACAATCACAAAGACTTTCGCTTGCAATTTCTAACAACGACTGCAAAGCACACGAGAGAGAGAAAAAGGGGAAAAAGAAAAGAAATTCAGTTCAATGTTCATTCCTTTACTTCATTCTCATCATTCTTTCAACCCTTTTCTGTATCTTCCTATACGTTTTTTCCAGTTCTGTCCCGTCGTTCATCCTGAATATATCCACGTTTTCCTTTGTAGAGCCTCGCAAAAGGAGAAAGTCGGAGATAGAACATCTCATTGAATGTTAAGCTATATAGACACACAATACCGTCTGTAATGCTTTTTCTCTTTCTCACTCAACAAAAGTGAACATTTCGACATTGCAAAAGACTAAAAGAAAGAGCAAAGAAAAGTGGAGAAAGCAAGCGTGTGTGTGTGCTTTTTGCGAAAATAAAAAACGAACCGATCATTTATACGTTAGATAATATATGCACTCAACTCTCGAACATAGCCCCACACACACATACATAATATATATTCATATATACACCTAAATAGAAAGTAGCAACAGCCGTATTCAAACGTGAAAGGGAAGGAATTCCATTGAAATCTCACTCTAAGAAAACTTCCTACTTGAGAAAGATTGTGGCCTGTCTCCTATCACAACTAGGTCTGGAGTGTCGGGTTGAGAGAAAAAAGGGAGTGAGAGAGAGAGAAAGAGGAAAAAAGTTGGAGAATTAGAAGCATCAGCTTCTTCGGCATGCTTACTCAACTCCATAATATTGTGCCAACACTAATGTAATGCGGAAAGGCACTATGAGAGTTTGCCGCTGGTTTTACGCTTTCACAGTTTCCATCCTCTATAATACCTCATCTAATGGAACGCACATAAAAGGACAAGAAAAGACAAGGGCACATATTTCTAGTGTCGATAGGCATTTCACCTTATATATGAGATCTGCACGAGCCACACTGGTTGCAGTACATTATTAGAAATACGAGGAGGAAGAAGGATGTCTTCTTGCTCCCATATATTATGTTCGCTGTTTCCAGCATAAAAAAGTCTCACCCGTGCAGTCACCACAAAGGGACTTTACGACAGAGTGGTTACAAGGCGCACACTATGTGAATGGGAGTTCATCCGCCGACAACTCGGATGTGAAGAATAGGGAAGTGGATAAAATGAATAAGTCTCCCTCGCACTCACTCAAGTCACTCAGAAGAGAGAACTCTCCTCTCTCGCCAAAACCAATGAACGTATGCCAGTGGAGGGAGTACGTATATTTATATAATGTCGTATGGCAGTAGTCAGAGTGGAGGAGTGAAAACTCCACGTAGTAGTCACTCATACAGTCCCAATGCGTCAAATATCACAATTAAGATTTATTGCTCTCGTCTGCCACCATCTCAATGTCCCATCCGAACCCGGTTGTCATACATATCCATGTGCTTTTTCACCACCGACTCTCTTCCAGTGGGCATTCATTTTGGTCCTGCCACCACCACGACCACTTCTGCCTCTGACTGCTCGGTTGCATTGCAGCAGCAGCAGCAGCAGTAACACATATTTCCATTGTGAAGAAAAGAGCCATGGGAATCGGAAGAATACATATGGAATGAATGACTACTACTGTGCATTGTGGATGGCTATACATGAGAGAGAAAGGAAATCCCGTCTTATTTGAGCTTCAAAAGTTTTTTGTCTCCGACTTGGGTCTTTTTGCTTTCCTTCAAAATCCCGTATCATATGCAACACAAGAGCTCTCTCTGCTCTGTAAGAACATCAGTAATAGATGAAAGCCAGGAAAGGGGAAAGGGATAATGTGTCTTGCAACATATAAAGTTGCAGTGTGGTTCTGCTGATGCTCCTTCAAAACGTATGCATCTTGTGAAAGTGTATGCTAACCGAGAGATGCATGCATCAGCATCCATTATGAAAGCCCACCACCACGACTACTACTTTCCTGCTGTGGTTATTCTAACCCAGTAAGTCTTCATTCTCGTTTCTTTTTTTCTCCTCTCTTGTCTTTTTTTATATTTGGAGAGAGTCCCTTTCCTCACATTCACTTCCTCCCCACTTTTCGCCCGAGCTGAAACCAAACGCATTTCCTTATGCAGAAGAAGTGAAAGTCGTGCTTTCCTCATTCTTTACTTCTCTTCATCCTTTCCATTTATTTTACAAATCCTCCACATTATAAATGCGTTTCTAAAACCATGTATATTTTCTTGATATGCTCAGATTTTGCACTTGATTTGTGAGTATTAAGAAAGTAAGAATACGTAGTGAAAAAAATGTCTTCCATGTGACTGGATGTATGTGTACTATGAGCCATGAGGATAAGTGCATCATCTCTTCACTCTTCTTAGAGATGCATATATATATTCCTTTAGGACACTTGTGCTTTTACGATGGATGAGGAACGGGATCATGACAAATGGGCAATATTCTTTTTGTACCACTGAGATTTTTTATTCTTCTTGATTCTCTTTTCTACTCCCTCATATATTCTCCCTTGCATAAAAATGTTTCCTTTAACTTGAATATCATTTTAGGGCTGTAGAGCTCTCTGTAATGTGAAATTATTGCCAACTTTTTTAATGGACTGCGTCAGGACTCAGGATAGGATTTGAGTTTTTTTACACAATTTTAGAAAAGTGTAATAAGAAAGAGCATATAAAGTGCATTGACACAGTAAAGGACTGTAACTCATTGTGGACTTTGTGTTGAAAATCAGTTGATTCGCTGATACAAATTCACATATTATTACTTTTATCGTTCAATTAGAATATCAGAAATAGCTGCGGCTGCATATTAGAAAGTGTCATATACTGTTACTATGTATTTGCCAGTTTGTCGAATAGAAAGCAAGAGATTTGTTTGTAGACAGTAGACAGGGTAGTTTCTTGACTATCTCCCTGCTTTAGTTCTGCCACTCTACAAGAGCTTAGATTTTGTGAGAGAACAAAAGCCGGGAGTTATCTGACAACAACATGTAGTCACATATGCACACAATAGTTATCAAAACTCAAGATTGTTTTCATCAAAATGTTTCACTCTCTCTCTCTCTCTGAAGATTTATGTATGTAGAGCGAAAACAGCTTTGGCGTGGTAAAGATAAGGGGAAAATGCTACAAGTTTACGGTTATCTAGACTGCCTTTTCTCAAGTTGTGGAGAGAGGAGATCGTATAATAGTAGTAGCAGTGGCATATATTCTATAGAGTTTGCTTTTGATGGTGCTCGCTGCTCACAAAAGGATAAGCTACTTTTGTTCGGTTCATTTCCTAGTGTTTAGCGAAACAGCGAGATAATAGATATGAGAGAGAGAGAAGAAGACTGAAAGAGGAATTTCCGCAGTTAGGAAACCTCTTGGAGTGCTACCTAAACAGCACAAGCCACCTCATCCATATTCTGCCCTCTTGCATCTGTATCCTCGTCTGCCTCCTGATTCTGAATTATTACGGCATGATGCTTGTTATCTCTGCAGATTATGCATCCGGATCATCACTCCAAATTACTCTTGTAACAACAACAAAGTACATGAGATGAATTTAGAAACTCCAGAGCTCAATTTAGCCCATATAAATATACCTGAATAAATAGCGGGAGAAATTTCCAGGCACGAACACGTAATTTGGAGGTTGTTGTGTGTGCTGTCAAGCCACACCACTAGAAAAAGCGGTTGAGAAACATGACTACTGGATGCAAGACATATGTACATCAACTAGAACGTGCAATTTGTATAATTTATGAATATTCAAATAGTCAAATTTATCCGTAGAGGCTGACTTGACAAATTTCTGGGGAAAGTAGATTTTAGAGAGGTTTAGTTTGCATTAATGGAATGGTCTCTGAGAGTTACATTGTATTTCATATCCACTATCCAGGCCTTGGCTTTTCACAACTCGGTTTCTTGGGAAAATACAAAGCAGAATGTCCACAATGTGGCATTTGTACTTTTTCAAACAAGAATCTCCCTTTTCACTACGGTCGCTGGGTTGCTGCACTGGTTTCATTTATTCAGCGGTCACGATTCCACAATTTATAAAATTTGAGTCAAAACTCCTCGAAATTGTCCATCCGTTTAATAACATGTATTTACACTCTTCATCAGCTTAAGTATTTCCGTATTTGTATTTTTCTGCTAGATTGTTTCAACACAGCGCAGCACCTAACAATCTAACAATGTGTAAAGTAAAAGTGCTAAAGTTTCCAATAATGTTTTAATAATCTCAGTCACGAGTCAGAAAACGCAGCTTGCAAAAGAAGCACAAGCGAGATAAACACAATCCGTAGAAAAGTGTTGGGATTGCTTCATTCTAGTTGCACAAGAACGTTGCAAACATTGGGAAAGCATTGATGTGTGTGAATGAATGTAGTTTCGTCTTTCCATAGTTGCACCAGCACCAGACTATAGGTCGATGTCGACGATGCTGATTACTGTTGATCAGTTTGGTAGTGGGAAAAGTAGTAGCATATGCGAAGTGAGTGAGTCGTAGATCATAAGTCTCCTGGCTACCCCTTGGGGCTTTCAAGGAAAGCCAAAATTTGTGGTCGCTAGCTTACTCCTCTGATGAAAGTAATACTCGCGTCAGCATCTGCATATATACGCTTGTGTGATATATAACAACTCTATCTATCCACATTTTAGCCGTGTACATTTATACAGTTGGTTTGCTATGTTCCAGACTGTCGTGTCTTTGCAAATGTTCAGCTCATGGAAGTTTGAGTGTTTTCTCCAGTTTTGTTTGCAGGAGGATCTTTTTTGTTTGAAGTATATGTGATGAAGCGGAATTTGGTTGGTCTATATACACGGCCACCACACAACCACTTTTCCATCGTGGTGCAGTGGAAGCGACAACAAAAGCGTATAAAGTTTTATGAATGTGTCAAAAGGAGGTTTACCGCGTAGTGCACTTAGCCGACCAATAATCCCTTAATAATGAGGTTTGACTGATGATGCGGTGCTTATATAACGTGAAATATCTGCAGGTCTCCGTTCTTTTATTCTGCTCGAAAGATATGTCAGCCATCGTTTGAGTAGACATCCCTTCTCATCTCTGGGGACGTTTTCCATTTATACTTCGTGTCTTTTCTCAAATTTGTAAACCTGCCGTTAGTTAACTAGAGAGTACGTACGTCTTAAAACATTTTTGGAGAGGTACTTGTGTAGGCGTCCTACAGGATCTTCTTTTTTTAATTTTGGAGAGATTTTTTTTTCTAGAAAAAAGCCATGAATGTTTTATAAAGGCTGTTTAGCAAAAGGGGAATCCTCATTCTTTCCTCTTGAGCTGTTGAAGGTTGGCCAAATCGCCTCTTTGAAATGCCTTGAAGAAGAAGAATAGCGCTGTATATTATATGAGTACATCCGTGGAGGTAATCACATTCGTGTGTTAGTTGGGCAATGTACGGAGGAGGTCTACTTTTTTTCTTGCTTTTTTCCGGTGGATATTATTGTTGAGGGTTTGAGAGCAGGTAAGAAATGTCTGGCACATGACAGCAGTTACAGCCCATATATTTTATAAGCTTTTAGTCAAACCTCTGAATCTTTTCAACAGCACACGCGGTGAGCACAAAAAAGGGCATGTGACGGTGTGTGTGGGAGAGAGAGAGCGCGGCGTGGTGTTGTGAAGCAAGAGAGCGAGAGCTTGGGAAGGCCCTTCAAGGCTTAAGTAGCAACTCGACTCGGCCTCAATAAATTTTCCTGCGCTTTCACTTCAATGTATAACGGTGATATTTCTTCACCTCGTTGAATTCAAGTTGGCAACACACATTTATTTCACCAATCTCTAACCACCGCTCTCTCCCCCCCCCTTTTCCTCACATGTTGTCCTCTTCCACTCGTCCACGGAAATGGAGCTCTTTTGCACGGCGGGGGAACAAAATCTTCACCCATGTCAAGAGCTCAAATTATATAGGTACACGACGCTCTCTCCTCCTCATCCTTTGTTAAAAAAATTCCAGGTTGAGTAATATCTTTTGAAGTATGACTTGTATTTTTGGGGAATACAATCCACTACATAATAAGGTGGATGTGATGAAGGTAAAAAGAGCTTCCTCAAGAAAAAAAGGAGGTTAAGTGTTTAAAACCTTTTGATTTTAACATGATCCAAGCACGCGTGGGTGGTACAAAAAGGGTTAAGTTAGTCTAATTGAACATTGTACTGATATGACAGGGACTTATAGAGACATACAATCTTCTTAAAATTGAAAATTGTGTTCTGCATTCTCGTTCCAATTAATGTTCATAATCCTTTAACAAAATACATGTTGCCTTGAATGGATTAGGAGATATTGACGAGTTTATTTTGTCCGAGCACGTATGTGATTTCAAGAGGTAATCGTTACAGAGGTCTCTTAACCTTCTCGTCAAGAGACGACTACACGGTGTGAATACACTTCTCTCTATTACCGTCGTAATCAAACTTTTTTTCCTGTTCCCATCCAATCCCCCAAAATAGTCAAGTACCCAACACACCAATCCTATAATTTTGTATACCTTATACTTGCCCAACAGTTGTGTCATCACGTGCATCGCAATAATGACAACTACAGTGAAAGGGAAAGTTTAAGCACTTTTTCCTCAACGTTGTTTCAAAAGAGGAAGGAAACGGAGCCAGAAAGGGTTGGGTGATGCGTAAAAGAAAGCATTTCCTGACAGATTTACAAAACTGCTTGCTGCTACCACATCGCAGTGAAGAAATAGAGTGAACCAGTTCTTTTTCTCTCGAGTCGAGGAAAATATAGATTCTCCCGTCGTTCTTATTTGGTTGACTGTGTGTGTGTGTGTGTGTGTGTAGTCAGTTGATGGAAAGTGAATGAGTAGATGTGGATGGGGGTAAATGTATTATAGATATAGTTTTCGAGTGTGTATCCGTGATCCTTTTCTCTCTCCATCTTTTCTCTCGCAAACTTTTTTCTCCTTTTCTCAAATAGACAACTGCTTTGTATTCCATGATCGTGTGTTGTAAATGTTGCTTCTAGCGATCATCCCAATGGTGAAGAAGTCGGGAACACAAGTCTCCCAAGACTTTATGGTTTGTTTGACACTTAGGTAGTGGTAATCGCGTTAAAAGTGTAAAACCGTTTACACCTCATTCCTTTCGGCGCTCCTGTCATGTGTTCCGATTTTTCTTCCTGAATTGTATTTAATCTAGGAGGATGGCAGGATGCCACTCCACAACATCCTCGGAAAGAAATGACAAATTCTAATAAGAAAATCGATGACATGCTGCGGCTTGGTCAATATAAAGCAAGTACATAAATATACTATGGAGCACGAAAACTAGGTCCATTATTTATTAGCCCATCTCCGGTTTCCTGTTAAAATGTATACACGCAGGCATGCTACCATTGATGTTTATTTTAATACAAATTATTTCAATCAGAATGCCTATTCTTCCAACTTGAATTGGAGTAGTTATTATTACTTTCATCATGTCTATTTGACAACAAACCACTCAGATTCAGTATGAATGGTCGCTAAAGAAAATTACTCAACAGTCTCAATTACCACCGCAAAGAGGGGATAGAGAAAATATTTTCTTGAGTTATATATATAAAAGCGTATTATTTTTGTGTGTATGTTTCGGTAGACACATTATTTTAGGATTGACATCATACAAAAGAGATCCACCATATGTCTAGAGGAAACTGTAAAAATCCTTGGGAAAGATTGAAGAAATGGGGTTTGTACACATTCCCATTTCATGTCACAAAGATTAAAGTCGACTGAATGAGATGGGAAGCCATGCTGAAAATTAAAGTCGAGAGAAAAGTCATTTTCTCTGCCCACGGGAACGTCCGAGAGAATTAAAGCTACCAACTGTTCACAAGTAGCAAATGGAGTAGAGAAAGTGAGCAAACATCGTGTAAGTATCATAGACTTACACAAGTTTTTTTTGTCATTTTTTGTCCAAGCTTATTACGTTATAATATAAAGCAGGCATTGCGTTGAAGGGAACTGTGGATCTTTGTGAACGATATTATTCTTTTCGACTTGTTCTTGTTATTACAAAGTACTTCATTTCTCAGCTTCAGATGAATGAGCATTTCAGGACAGAGTTCTGGTGGGGGATATTCTTGTTTCATCAACTTTCTTCTCTTCAGCATTGACAACTCGTTAGGAAATAGAACCAAAAATATGTATTAAATAATGATTCCAATAAGCTCCATTCAAAATCAATTCTATTTTTGACGATGATTTTTCTGGATTGCTCGACGCTCTACTTATTGGACAAATAACATCAGTCGAGACGCACATTATGCTACTTACGTCATACGAATACATAAATAAAAGCGGTTATGTGTGAATTAATATGTTTATAAGAACCTATATAATTGGCAAGATTCGATTATACTTATATACCCATGAACGACTGCTTCCACTTTCGATTCGTATTATAATTTGTACTTCGGTTTGTAAAAAAATATCCCAATCTACATAGTTTTGTGGTTTGTAAAGAACAATGAAATTACAATAATTTGGGTAACATATTGATTTATGCCCAGCAAAAAAATCACCAGACAGTGCAGTCAACAAATAACCTTTCGAGCAGCGAAAACAAGTCCCGTCTTGAAAGTATTCTTTCCGGGAACGAAGAGACAATTCATTTTTAAAAGGGAGCTTCCTGAAAAGCTGTACTTACTGTTGTGGGACTTGTGCTGGTATCACCACCCCATTTACTTGGAATGCACTTTAAAAAAGCAAGCAACAGAGTCTGACATGCAAAATAAAAGCTAGCTCATTCCTTCTCTCTCTTCTTTCTCCTTTGGTTCTTTATGGCTTTTTACAACAGTTGAGCCAACGTGTATCGTATCTTGAGAGTCCCACATAAAGCTAGAGATATGATGATATAATGACATGACGGGAATGTTATATATGCTGGTGGCGGTACTCTGATGGTACTGGAAATGGCATGGCATATATATATGGCCATAGTAGTAGTCATTTTGCTCTTGATAGGCACGCAGTCCGAGATGGATGCCAAAAAAAGGAGAAGGAAAGCATCCTTTAACCCTCTTACACTCAAGAAAATGAAAAGAAAGGGGATCTTAAGAGGTAATATAAAGGAAGAGCATTTTTCCTTCTCTCTCTCTCTGTTATTATTTTTTGAAGTCCCTCTTTTCTCCTTGCGTACGGATGAAGGAAGACAAGCTATACAAGAGCATCTAGATCTTGTACAAAGATACAAACTATTCAAGAAATATGCTGTATGTTTATAAGTGCGTTCTTTGGAGGAATTAATGTACATGACAAAAAATTTAGTAAGCGCTATATGCACTGACATAGCACGCTCACATTGTCAGTGTTCAGTAGCAGCATGACAGTGTAATAATGCTTTTGGGTGTATCTAATGCCTTTCCTCGCATCCTCTCTGTCATAAAATGATCTCTCAGAGTATAGCGGAAAGGACGACAGCCCAACTAATGCAACGCAGTGGGAAGGAAGGAAGGGAAGGAAGATGAAGAGTAGTCGTGTTGTTTTGGAAAACTAAGTCACCCGAGACACCCACTAACTTAAATTATTTTTTACGATGAAACAGGAAAACGCTGTAGAACGAATTGAAAGTTATCTTAGAACTGGAGAAAACAGATTTCGTGAAGAACATATTCTCGCGTATACCACATCACGTTTCGTGTGTGAGACGATTCCGTATGCTATAATAATGAAAGTGAATATTGTTAATGCTTCCAACTTCTGACTACATACTAATAAATATCTTTGGGGAAGCGGAGAAAGCACTTCTTTAATAATCAGTTTCGTCGACGATAAACATTAATAAATGCGCTGAAACAGAGTCAACAGTGAGATAATATTGTAGGAATAGGCGACTACTATCCGCTTTCTTGTTTATTCAGTTGTTAGTAATTTTTTCATTCAGTTGGTTATATTCATATGGAATATAGTAGCACTCTGCTTGATCGCAGTAGCTACTTTTACTTCCTTGTTTCTAAGCTGGATGGTTGGGTGGTAGTCGTAGTGGGCATAATTTGCTTCTTTACCCTCTCATCAACGAACCATCTCCATCTCACAAGTCTCACTTTTGAAGTGGTATTTTTTGTCTAATTAGGACTTGTTAGAGGAACTCGTTATTGAGGTTTCCTGCTGAAGTATCATGATTATGGTTATGATAGTAAGGTGCTGGATGCATCATTCTAGATGCTGGAGAGGAAATTTTTATTTGATGATTTCCTATGGAAAATATTTTTCCAAGCTGCAGACAGGAATGGGTGGAAAATCCGAGTTAATTGCGTCGTAAAAAATTACTCCCTCACTTTTGCCAAAGTGGGTATTGAACAAATATGTTTTGCAGTTGTAATTTAATGGAAAGGGAAAATTCGGAAAGAAAACAGAGGAATTTTAGACTTAAAATTGTATAATTTTGCAATACGACCCCGGTTAAAATTTCAAACCAAATGGAGAAAGCTGCTCTAAATAAGTGAGTAACAATGAAAGGTCACAGGGGCATTTGTGGGAGTAAGTGTAACTCCCACTCGCAAAAATATCTAGATATACATGTGTAGTATATTATCTTCTCGATTCAGAAGGAGGAAGCTAACTGTGTAGGTGAGAATGATTAGTTTATCCAAAAGGCACGAAAGAAAGGATATATCGCAACGAAGAAAGTTGGTGAAAGCGAATAGTTGTTCTTGCTTGAAGAAAGCGAGGAGGAAGAGTGAAAGATGCCACAGACCAACGGTTTAATATTTTTGCATGCAGAAGCATACGGTGTAACAAACTTTTTGTTCATGTACTCTATCATAATTTATCAGTTTATTTGAGACAATTAGTGTCAGAAAGTTTGAATTAGATTAAGAAAGTGAAAGGGAGAATCCAAATGGGGATTCTGAGAGGCCACCAACAACACCAACGTACCAACGGAACTGGGCATAGCTTCATATCTAAATGTGAACGTATGCCCGTTCTACTGATATGAGAGGTGGCTGTATTAGGGTTTAGATGATCCCTGTCTTTTCAGTAGTAATATTTCACCGTTGTTTTTTCCAGAGCTTTCGTGATTTCACAATGAAATACTTTTATTCATTTATTATCATTAAGCATAGGTGGTACGTCTCAATGTGTCAAAACATGTGTACGCGAACCAGATTAACCTTTACGTAAATTACGTGAAATTTCTATTTTTACTTGCTTTTTGAGACAATTCTCGTAGTACCTCCTCCTTTTTTAGCCAGTTAGCATGTATTTTACAGTTTACATACTTTATTGTTAAAAATATTAATATATTCTCCTTTGTACAAACCATTCCTAATATATATTAGGAATGGAATTATATGTGAGAAAAACTAGTGTCGTAATTCTAAGGACGCCCAAACTTATTCTCAAACGATAGAATAGACCTTTCTATTATTATTAAACCTTCTCTGACAACACTTATCTTCAGCTGAAAGAGTGCACAACATGATGACATAAAGGGAACAGAAGATTTTTTGTCTTCTTTAAAGTCATCTCAACGACTTTCTACGTACTTCCATGAAAAAGCAGCTTTTCTTATATATGCTTTCTCCTCTATTTGTAAGACGCTTTCTCTTAAACCAGCTCTCAAGAAGGCACGTCATCTTATAAAATGAGATCGTTCGTCAGAGATAGTTGAAGTAGTTCATACTAAATGCTCTAAGTACAATGCATTCACATTATTACACAACTGCTACATTCCTATCAGATAATTTAGAGTACGTGTCTTGCATACTATGAACATGTATATCTTTCCAGTCTCTACATTTACTATCCTTGTCAACCATCCTTTTCATGCTCAAAAGTAGCAAATTTGCTCACGAAAAGATTGCCCTCGTCGTGTACAATATGTTCTTGCGTGTATTAATCGATAGCCCATTTTTTGCCCACTACTCGACACAATGTAAACACATGCTGGATGCAACCACTCTTTTTTCTTCAGAAGAGAAAACTTTCCGTCGTGGGATCTTCCTGTGAGGAAGCTACCTCTCCGGAATAAAGTGTGAGAATACAAGAGCTGGTCACAAATCAAAGGCGTAATCACAGTGTAACAACTCAAAAAGATATTTTTTTCTTAAACTTCTTATCTGACTACAAAAGCCATATACTCGACAAAAGTGTTTCTCATTCTCCCGTCCACTCCTTCTGTGTGCGCAGCGTAGTGGTGTGCTGGCCCAGCCACGAGCAACATTATCAGTGAGGAGGAGGGGACATTCACATGAAAAATCCACTTGGTCCGTAAAGTGCACACTGGAAAGTATAAAGTAGTCTTATAAAGCGGAGAAAGGCATGCAATGGGAAAGTGAAGTTTTTAAGAGCTTCAGGGGAAACGGCTCACTGAATTTTAGCGAGAAGTACGGGCTGACACTTTTTTCTCTTCCTTTGTATATTATTTTGATGCGAAGCTGTGAGAAATATATGATATTGTTGTAAAATCTATGTATGCACATACAAAAAAATGTCATACACTACTACTTGCTCTCTTCCATTTTCCTCCCTTCACAACATAGTCATACAGCTTCTTTAGCTTTAGACTTTAGTTAGGATATTCTTTTAGAGGTTCTCTTTGAATCACGCTTGCTTAGATTTCCTTTTTTCCTTGTTACACACATCTCATTTATTATATTGTGTACGACGGATATAAAAAATGTATACATGTTGACGCTATACAAATATGCCTCATGATTGCGAGGATGATGATGAGAATATTTGTTACGCTGCGGTTCAGCCAACCAACCCTTGTTCTCTTTCTTACAAACCCTATATATTGCATATTATAACATGCAGATAAAAAAGGACATGGCCAAATATATGTATAATCATAATAACAGTCTAAATATGTGGCAGATCTGACAACCCTTTATAGCTTCGAGTTTTTTTCTCAAACCGGCTAAAAAGCTCAGAAGAGAGTGAGAGTGAAAGAGAGAGAAAAGTCCGGATAGAAATATATAATATTGAGGCTTGCTCTGTGGCATCTGCAAAACTTTTTTTCCTTCGTAAAAGAAATGCACAACACAAACACAATTTTAAGCTTGTGTATGTGATTGCGTATTTGCCTGTCGCGTCGTGTGCGACGAGCTGTTTGTTATGGCTCGTGTGTGTTTGTGTGTGTAAATGCTATATATGCTTGTACTCTCTCTACACGATCTCCAAGAGTATTCCATTACGCTGGCCACATCGCACCAGAGAGAGAGAAGAGAGAGAGAGAGAGAGACTTGAGAAAAGAGATTCAAACATTCGGGCAAGTAAAGTCATGTAGGCAGGCGGTATTGTGGTATTACGTAAACTTGGGTAAAACCAGACTTGTGTGCTTCTCGTTGGATGCCACAATTTTAGAGATAAAATCCCACCCGGACAGGTTGACTAGAGTTGTTGGCAGTTTTTAAGTTAAAGAAAGCGCTCCTCTTGTCGTTATATTTTCAACCGAGAAATTGCACATGTCATTTCGACGAGTGTATACAAATTTCTTACCCTTAAACCCAAAGTCGACTTTCGTGTTTTCTTCTTTTTTCTACCGAAAAGAAAAACAAGTTTGGTGGAATAATATGCAAGACAATATTATTCTCACAGTGGAGTCACCAACTGTCTCTCGGATTCGTTTTTGGAGGAGAAAACTGTGATTAAATGGAATATGCGTATGTGAGAGAGAGATGAACTTTTTTCTTCTTGAATGTGCTGCTGCTGTGGGATGATCGAATAATCAAATGACGATGACCATGCTCAAATGCTTCATGCAGCAACCAAACCTATTTCATGCTTCATAAGGCTTCAAATGAAATCGAAAAAGATGTGCGTGTTCCTCCACACAGAAGAGTCATTTAAAGAAGTAGGGAGAGGGATCCTATACGCATATATACTTGAATTAAAGTCGCTTACCAGTGAGATTTATTGTCTTCACAGTTCGTTAATGGCAAGTATATATAACGATCTCTGGATATATCTTTGTAAGTACCTAAACATAACGCCATTGTTGCGCCATGTGTGCTGTAAAAAACTTGAGAGAGAAACACTTTTGAACTCTCTTGTAACCTATTCATTCTGTTGGTTTTTAAAAAAATATCCAGTTTAGTTAGTTTGAAAGTAATAAGAGCCAACAACAAAAAATGTACTTAACTGCTCTGAGCTGTATTTTGAGTGTGTGCAAAAGAAAATGTTGTAAATCGTCATGAAATCACCGGGTGAGGGCAAAACGACATAAACTTCACGTTTCTTCCACTTTACAATATTGCTTGTTGCAAACAATGGCATGTTTTGTAGGAATGCTAATTATAATCTGACGTCAATTTTGCATTTGAAGATGTATGTTTTCTGCGAAAGATAGAAAACGGGAAACCAGGCGATAATTTAAAGATTTGCGATATATACTGAACTGTACGGGTTTAGTATATATATACAAACAATGGCAAAGAAAAGAGTTTTTGGGTAGACAAAAAATGCCCTCGTTTTAACTGTTTACGCTCAGCACTTTATATTTTATTTCTTGAAACCCCTTTTCCTGATGCTAAAGTCAGCGAGTTAACTCCACACTTCTTTCTTCTTCTCCTCCCTCTTTCGCTTCCTCGTTTCATCCGCATGCATCCCTCTAAGCTGAAAAGAGCAAAGAAAAAGAGCATCACAAGAGAATAGAAAAAATGCCATAAACTGAAAAGAGGAAAAAAGTCTTTCGCTCTTGTTCCGAAAAAGTTAAACTGCCTCCAATTAGGTTTCTAGAAATCTTGAGCTTTAAACGAGATTGAAGGTATGGTGTTGGTGAACGAGAGTAACTCTCTATCTATTATGTATGTATATCCTACGGAACCCCTTTTTCTGCAAGTAGTCCGCACTATTCTTTCGTCATGATGCCCTAACTCAAATCCTCCTTTTGCGTATACTTTGTCTACACAGTAGAGTTCTGGGTAAGCCATGTGTGTGTTTCATAGTGATGTTCAGAGAAGGAGGAAATCAGAAAGATATCCACTTTTACAATAGGAGAAAAACAAGGCTCTTGTGAATTTCCTTGTTTCACAAAGTGACGCAATGCAATGGCCGAACTAAGGAGTGGAGTAGTGATAGAGGTTCTGTGGTGAAAGCAGTCCATCCATACTTGATTGCCAGTTTAGAAATACATGATGTAGGAAAAGAGTATCCGTTGGTCGTCTCGACTAGACCTCCTTCCTTTTCCACGTCCCTTCTTGCATACTTTTTCCTTCTCTCTGCGGATGTAGTTTTTAGAAGTGGAAAAGTCCGTTGCTCAAATCCGCCAACTTGCCTTTTGTCGACGAGCTTTCACCAAGAAGAAGAGAATGAAACGTCTTTTGTTTAAAAATTCTCTGAGCATCTCCAGATACACATTTTCTTTGGTGAGAGAGGACCTTAAATACATGAGCATGCAAATAAATTACACAATCCAGTGTAGATGTATTTACGCTTCCGTTCCCGATGGGTATTGTCTTTGAAGAGGAATCCCCTTTCATAAGCAAAAGGAGAATGAAAGAAATGAACTTTATCATTATATCGTTACATAACACACACTCTGGTCTGTTTTTACACTCTTCTGCCATCCTCCGTTGTGTATGTAGTGTTTGTGCACTTTTTTAACAAGGAGCTGTTTGGATTTGACCTCTTTCAAAAATCCGTTTGCATCTGGCTGGGCGTGAAGAGAGAGAAGAGAGAAAGTTGTTATTTCGGGTAAAACTTTACGCCTGGATTTATGCTACCAAACTGGGCTAGCATAAGTTGTGCCCGAGAGAGGTTTTCTCTTGGAATTGAAACCGTTTGGATGATAGAAATTGAATGACATGGAGTATGTGTACGCAGTGAGAGAAGATGAGAGCTGTGAGAAAACAAACCCATACACATACACTATAGCTTTCGTAGTAGTAATCACAAAAGCAAGAGCAACAATAGATATTTCATGTGTGGTGGTGGCTGTGGAATCCCTGAAATAAAAGCCTCATCGTGTTTTTGCAAGTTTTTATGAAAACTATTTTAACGTATTATTTGCTTGTGGTCCACTTGTCGATTTACTCAAGCCTCATTGTCATCAACTCGGAAAAGGGCTTCACATGAAGAGGTTACATGCATCTGCATGTTTCGTTCGACCGAAACAGACCAGAGAGCTCTTCCTCTCACGACGACGAGGCTGAATGAAACACTTTTGTTTCATCCAAACCTACTCTCTCCCTCCGAGTATTTAGAATACTCATGCATCCACGTATTTATATTTCTCATTCGCGACGGAGTGTATATGAATAAAAGTTGTGCTGGTGTGCTAAAACTGTGCCACCACGTCTCACTTAAATTCACGAGGAAAGTTGTATGCGGACGAGGACTCGAGTAGTCCTCTCTGTCCTCTTCCCAAAGTTTTATTTGCATTGGACACAGTGTCAACTGCAGGGGCGTGAATTCTGCTGTACTTTTTTATCTGACTAATGAAACACATTCATATTGTTCGTGTGCCTCGAACCATCTGCTTACTTACTACAGCATCAAAGGGCGCCGTTCCGTTAATAATGACATAAATATACTTACTTTTAGATGATGCGGATTTGGTTTGAATACTGAGTTTATTCACTCATCCACTTTCTATACAGAAATTCGTGATGAAGATGATGGTATTTAATCGTAAATGATAGTTGGTGTGTTGAGGGTTCATATAAATGTACCTCTACACATTCTTCTAATTCTCACAATATATTGATCCGGCTTGCACAACTTGAATTTATAATTGTATGCGACAAAATCACATTGCAACTTTAAATTAGATAAAGCATGTTCCTGAATTTCCACATTGGTTCAACTGGGTTCAACTAGCTGTTTTTGTGAAAATCATATTTCAAAATCCAATTCCAGGTCATTCATCGGGAAAGGTTGCACGAAAACTTTCGTCACTCGATACGCGATTTAATTATATCTTATATCTCTCAGGATTTATATCAAAATTACTACGTACACTTATGATGTGAAATAGGTTATGTATCCTAAGAATTCGTTTTGTTGTATTGTAAAAATGCCTACTTATTATGTAAATTCATTTCAAAAGTACTATATATATATATACTTTCACAAGGAATCAAGCTACCTATTTTAAGCCTCATTAAAGGAAGTAAAGTTTACAACCCACGCTAAATTCACGAATCAAAGACACTCAAGAAACGAAGCGACTACATGTGAAAGGTTCGAGATGCGCAGTTTTGTTGTAAAAACAACTCAGCAAGAGTGAGAATGGATCTTTTTTTATTTCCTGCTGACTTTGAAGACATTCCGGCAATATGAAACCCATAGGGAATGAAATTTTCTTTGTAAGAAAACGTTTTACCTTTACTCTTTTGTGACAAGAAGTCAGCGTGGTACGCAGCATCTACAGATATAGCTCTCTATAAAAATGTTGTTTTATGTGAGAGGATGTATACCATAAAAGGCATTTTGTATGTACATACATTCTGTGTGTAAGTAGAAAGGAAACATGATTTTGATAGTGTGTGCATACTTAAATGTAGTGATGTGAGATGTGAGTGAGGATTCCACTAGTGCACTTTCCTTTCCAGACGTATCCTCAGGGGAAGATGATACTACTTCGTACAGCCTATTCATGTGTCGTCGACCAATGTTATCGACTATTATTGGGTAAAGAAATGATTATGCTTATGCGAACACATTTTCCTCATTTTGAGTGAATATAAATGTGCATTTCTCAGGATTTGCTAACAAATTCTTTAGTGTTCACACAATCGAACTGATAGGCTCGTTCGTTCTTTTTTTCTGGTGGTATTAGCCCTTTTTAGACGCTTTAATGCACGAAAAGCTTTTCCGATTGAATAGGTGTGTTAGAAGTCGGCATAATCGGGTAGTTTGTTCAAAATGTGCGAGGGAAGGCACATTTTGAAGGAACGCTGCTGAACACTCTCTCGCATAGTATAACTCCACAAAATGGAGATCGTAGTGAAGCTTTTATGCTCCCCGTGGAGATTGAATAAAAGGCGGAAATGCATGAATGCTTTAGCACCGATGAGATTCTCTTAACAGCTTTGCAGAAACAGCTCAGTGTCTTCGACTCTCAGCTTGCATGTTGTAGCATCTTTCTTCGACGTTTCCCTATACAAAATTCGCTTGCAAAAAAACCACAAAACATTTGATTATAATAGGATATAGGGAAAGTTGCGAAGCTGCTATGAAATCAGATGTGGGAAACAGATAAAAATGTCGAGCAGAGATTTCTTATAGTTTATACAGGGTATATGTAACACTCTCCGGAGTCGACGAAGACGAGTTTATGAATGAGTGAAGTGGATGGAAAGTTTCACACTTAAAAAACTTAAATCTCTATTTAAAGAGAATAGTGGCTGGTTTAAAAATTTTATATGCGTTTTAGGAGAAAATCATGATCGCATCATAGTAGCATCTGAAACTATAGAGTAATTTTCAGATTTGCTTCTTACTTCCTCCTACATCAATCCTGATTGTGATTTGATTCAAGAATTTTTGTTAACAAAAAAGTCATTTCCAGAAAATTGTACACCCACCGTTTCCTTCGTCGACTTTCCTCTCCGGTCAAAAAACGACCTGAAAGATATAGTTATTCAAAACGGTCGTCCTCGACTTTCCAAAATAACTAGATTTCTTTGTAGGACAAATATTAATATAAAATAGATAGGAATGCTCACAGAGAGGAAATAAACCCAACGGAATCATTTCTGTGTACCTGTGGTTCCTTTCTTTTCCTCTTTTCGCACAATTTTCACTTTCACTTTTGTGAGCGCCGACCGGGAACTCCACTTTTCGGGATGACTCTTTCTCTCTCTTCTTGAAATTCAATTACCGCCTGTGTTCCATAAGATTTGCACTTACCCACTGGGAGCAAAAGAATTGCTTGAAAGTGGAGAGTTGTGTGCTGTGACACAATTTCGTAAGAATGAACAGGGAAAAAATGAAATTTGTGTCGTGGGGAAAGTAAGTTATGACATGGAGAGCTGTAAGAAAGAAGTCAACCTTGTTTTCTTTTGAATTGTCTCGTCCCTCAGGTCTATACATGGAGCGTCAACTAAGAGGACCATTTTTCACACAAGAGCCT
Organism: Heteromurus nitidus; assembly: GCA_034687055.1. NCBI lineage: Eukaryota > Metazoa > Arthropoda > Collembola > Entomobryomorpha > Entomobryidae > Heteromurus > Heteromurus nitidus. The sequence continues at coordinate 3,310 of JAQFZW010000869.1, read as the reverse complement.
CCGAGTCGGGTGGACTTTTTAAATGAGATGGGCGCCAGCATCACGTGAGTGCCTTTTCACTTGATCCTATTTCTGCATATTACCAAATTACCAACAAAAATCTCTTCCAGTCCAGAGTATGAAGTGAAGTGGGAAACAATCAGAAGAGTGTTCTCCAATTGAATTTCTACCATAACCGGAATAAATTCAATTGGAACTATATCTTCCACAACAAAATGTTACTATTTTTCTACAAACAAATGTCGGTGAAAATGTTAAATGTAAAACCGGCATACTTTAATGCACATTTTGAATCTTTTTCTTATTCTTAAGAAAATAATTATGATCTGCGCTGAATTATTAAAGGAGGACTTTTGCTTTCCCCACAGATGCCACGCAGATGGATACCCCAAGCCACAAATCCACTGGCAAGGAAGTGATAATAAGATAGTAGCAAACGTAGAGAATTTCCGAACCGTTTTGATAAATTCAACGCTAATTCTCCTTCCATTTAAACCAGCAGCGTATAGACAAGTAAGTCCCTAACATTTCCTATCATTTCACCACCATCAAATAAAATGTTTGAGTCAACACCACCGCCTGGACAAGAAGCTTCCTAATAGCCTTCATTCACGGAATGCTTCCTTTTGTGTCTTCGTCTTTATATTTTCTCTTAAACTCCGTCCATACTTTTGAAAAATTGTCCACCCAAAAAGTGCGTTCATTTGAACGTAGAATTTTGCATTAAAATATGCAATTACCTTTTTGTGCTGAGCTTTCTTCCTTGCCCCTTTGGGAATCTTTTAGGACATCCATTCAGCAACTTACAGATGCCTAGCATCCAACGCCGTTGGAGCCATACGGTCTCGCGACATTCAAGTTAGAGCTGGTAAGTATGCCTTTGTGTATGCCAACAAGTATTTTTTTTCTCGGGAATGCTCATACATTCCCAAACCTTTCCCTTTCAGTCATAGTCATACTCCCTCTCTCATTGTTAGCATAAAACCCTGACATGAACTTGAATTTCATAAAAAGACTCCTCTCGTCCTCTCTCGCACACACACACACACATCTTTCCATTCATCGCCTCCTTCCCTTTTTTCTGCCAGGAAATATGTATTCAGAGCACACATACGTATAGGTACGCTCATGAAACATTAAACCTCGTCTCGGTATATTTTTTTGGACATGGTGTTTTAACAGCAGTTTCCTCACACCTCCATTCATTCATGCGCCACTAGCCTCCTTTGTTTTTAATCTTTTAAGCTTACGTCTTTTGACTGGTGTACACACTTTCCCTTTCAACTGCTCCCATCTCCCACTAACAATTCCATTAATGCTAAATAGGGAGAGGAGAAAGGGGAAGCGGAACGTTTAAGTGTACATACATATAATATCCAGCAGCGCCGCTCTGTGTGTGTGTGCGTGCTTCTGTTGCATCTCATTTTCGAACATAAAAGCCTGACAAGAAAAGATTCCTTTCAAAAAATAAAGCCTTTCATACACTTCCCGGTCGCTGTAATAATACCTGATGATGACTAACTAACTAAAAAAAAAGTTGGTGAATAAACTGCTGACGCGTTTTTCGACTCTTCCTCGCGAGAGAAACGAGACGATGGAGGGAAAAGGAAGGTTATGCAAATTCTATTGTCTTTCTGATTACATAAAAACTCTTGATAAAAATTAGTTAAAAGGGAAAGTGGTTTTTTGGAGGAAAGCAAATGCGCCAGAAGGAAAAGAATAGATTGGAGAGAAAAGATAGAATCAGACACTTATATTTTTTTTGCAGATAGTTGCCTGTGATATGGACACGAGTCGAGTATACTGCAACATTCCTTTTTAACAGTTGTCTGAGAGAGAATGAGAGCAAATCCTGTGGGTTTACCGCTTCGTCCTTTTTTGTTAGCTTTTTTTCATTTATTTTCTCTCTCTCCGTCTTTAAATTTAAAATATTGTATTACACGTGAGAAATGATGAGTATATACAACCCCTTTAAACTTATGGTTTTTTGGTGTGTTATTTTTTATGTGTGTGTGGCGGAGCAGTGATAGCTCAACAGTGGTCAGCAAAAGTGAGGATGATTCCGCGCGAGGTACCTGCCGCTGCTGGGAGCAAAGTCGCACTCCTTCTCAAATGTGAAGTTGACCTAATGGGAGGGGGCAGAGACTTCATTCAAGTAACGGGATGGAAACGGGATGGGAAGCTCATAGGAAAACTACGGCATTCCTTTTATGGTGATCATTAGTTTCCTTTTATCACTCGCTTTTTATACGGAACGTAACTGGAAGGGGGCCGGGCGATAGCTTCGGTAGAACGGAAAGAAATGGCCCCTTCACAACTCTGGAGGAGAGAATCCTTGCCTCAGTGTCGTCGTCGTCGTTTCACAACAGAGATCTTCTTTTCCATTCACATTTGGCCACAATGGTTTCCGCTCTCTGGTGGAACAGTTATTGTGAATGTTCATCTTGTTCGTGGTTGTGGTCGAGATCCGCCTCCCTTTATATATGACCATCAATGACCCCCATTTCATCTCATGTAAAAAGCATATAATACACTTTGGTTAGAAAACTCCCCCACACCAATGACGACTATAGCATTATACCTCAGCGGGGAAACCCCTTCTTTTCCACTTTAAGAGCGGATATGGTGTAGATCGAGTGCAAGAGTAAGAGAAAGGTGAAATGATACGTTCTCAAGTTGATACCGGAGTTTTTTCCCTTACCGAATTTACGTTGTTCAATGCACCATCAACATTTTTCTAATGTACTCCTTCCTTTCACAAATACTTAATGTATGTCCTCGTCCAATGCTTTTACGGCAAATGGAAAAGAAGGAGTTTGCCACTTTAAACTTTTCAATTTCACCTCTCTTATTCATACAACTTGAAAAATGACTCCAAGTCTTGGAAGCTTTCGCAATTAGAAATCATTCCCTTTCAATTTACGAGCAGATATATATTTATGATGGAAGTGAAAAGCTAGGGTCGGAGATTTTATCTGAAGTCGAAACTACTTTCGACTTGATATACATTTTTATTCCTAAAGAGTGTAGGACGTACATGGACAAAAGGTAAGAGACTAATTTTAGGGCACACGACAGCCGAGTCGTCGCCAGTTGTGAAAGCGAAGCCTAACAAATTTGTGTGGGTGCAGGAGTACGTATAATATATGGAAGGCTCTCCTAGCCGACTTTCACTCACGTCGGCTCAGCAGGAGCATAATTTACGATTTTAATGAGGAAATGGAAAAGGGAAGTGTAATGTATTCAAATTGTTCATTTGAATCCATCAAGGAGAATTTCTCTCCTCTTGCCTACGTGACCAAAGTGTCAC